>VZTM01009995.1:2862-13250 GCA_013400555.1 Jacana jacana | reverse complement strand
CCCACCTGGAATATCAGCAGTGGGTGGTAGTTCATCAGGTGTACCAGGCTGGGAAGTGTCCTANGTTCATCAGGTGTACCAGGCTGGGAAGTGTCCTAGTGATACCTCTGATCCGGGCTCCAGGTAGACTGCAGACTTCCCTATGTTGAGGGTCAGCTCTGCATATTGGGCCCTCTGTTCCTCTCAGAAGGGAATTGCCTACTTCAATTACCCTTCTTTCTTACTGGAGGCCATCTTGAGGCATGGTGTCAGCTGCTTTTTACTATTTGACCTCATAGATGGGCCTTCCACCACACCCTCACTTACCTCTCCATCAAGATCCAGGGCCTCAAACCTATTATGGGGGGGCAGCTGGTGAAGCGAGGTAGGTACGGGAGGGCATTGCCCTTGACACCAAGCTGGGACTCGCTTCCAACCCTCCTCATCTTTTTGGTCCCCTACCTCTGCCTGGCTGCAACAAGGCAGGGACTCCACCTCACACTTGGGGGCACATCCCCTCGGCACCCTTCCCTCTGGCATACCAGGGAGTTACTCCACCAGTCAATCTCCTGCTCACATGCCCAGATGCTTTTTAGTCTCTCCATCTCCTCCTTGAGCTCAGCCAGTTCTCAGGTGAGCAGAACTTCTACCCGAGAACAGGCAGTCACTCTGCTGCCTTCCCTCTACAGCAGCAGGCTCGAGCACTCCCTGCAGCTAGAAGCCTGAACAGAGATGTCTCTGGACAGGTCCTCTGTCTGGGTTGCCACGGTCATTTTGGAGCAAGCTTTTTGTCTAGTGGAGACCGTGTAGTGCTGGTATCCTGAGCAAGTTGGTGCAGAGCTCCTGCACCCAGCCACTCGAGCTACACGCTATTGTGGACCCGCTGGTGGCCCCTCCCTGTTCGTGGTGCTCCTGCAAGCTTTTTCTCAGCAGAGGGTATGGAGCAGTGGTCAGCGCCCTGGCAGCGCCCACACCACGTCAGCCCCTCTCGTCAGCCGCTCTCTTGAGAGCTGGCGGGTGCCGCCAGGTCACGGTGCTGTTTTTCAGGTTTATTTTCTGGTTTATTTCAGGTTTATTACTGTTAAGCCTTCAGTAGAGAAGGATACATGGTGAATATAGGATAAGTGTGTTGGTTCACAGTGAAATAATTTACAATAATGCCACTTAATGTACAAGTCTTATGCAAAGTGTGTGTCTGTAAGGTGTTTATACACAATTTAAATAGCCATGTGTCTGATAAGTGTGTGCTATGTTCTCCCTTCCACCTCCTTTCCTTCTGCTCCAAAACACTGTGAATTTTCACCTTAATCACTCTTATCTAATGGCTGTAATGAAAGCTGAAAAGGGTGGTGTGAGGGATACAAGAAAGGGCAGCATGGTTTGTTATACCCCAAAACAGGAGTTTTGACAGAACAGTATCTACCTTGTAATCCCGTTTTTAATTTATACCAGCTGTATGCCAGATACAAACTTGGGACCTGTTTTCATTCATAAAACAGGCTGTATAGTACTGCTTCCACACCTTTTGTGTCTCAGATATCATTTAAAAGTACTAGATACCTACACGTAGGTTACGTATACCTATACATAGGCTGTGATTTTTATCTTAATTCACACTGATTTTGGTGGAAAGTTAGTTATTAAGTGTTTCTTATCTCAATCTCTGCTTTAAGAAATGTAAATTAGGTGAATGACAAGTTGACCACCTTATCTTCTAAGCCACTGAGAATATGACTTTTTTTCTTGCTCTTTTTCAGGAGTGCATCCCAATCCAGTCTGGATCTGGTATCGATTTGGCTCCTTATTATGCCAAGTATAGCAGTCGTACACAGCAGGCTATCTTCTATATGAACCCATACAAGATCAACCTTGAACTTATTTTGGAGTTGCTTGCATACTTAGGTACAGTTTAGTTAAGAAGTTTGTATGCTTGGGGTTGTGCTTGGGACTTATTTTCCAGTGTTTGCTACTGACAATGAAGTTCTTGACCTCATTCTTAAATAGTATCATGGAGTAGTTTGGGTTGGAAGGGACCTTTAAAGGCTACGTAGTCTTACCCCGCTGGCAGTGAGCAGAGGCATCTTCAGCTAGATCAGGTTGGTCAGAGCTCTGTCCAACCTGACCTTGAATGTTTCCAGGGATTCTCTGGGAAACCTGTTCCAGTGTTTCACCACCCTGATAGAAAGAAAGAAGGAAAGAAAGAAAGAAAGAAAGAAAGAAGGAAAGAAAGAAAGAAAGAAAGAAAGAAAGAAAGAAAGAAAGAAAGAAAGAAAGAAAGAAAGAAAGAAAGAAAGAAAGAAAGAAAGAAAGAAAGAAAGAAAGAAAGAAAGAAAGAAAGAAAGAAAAGAAAGAAAGAAAGAAAGAAAGAAAGAAAGAAAGAAAGAAAGAAAGAAAACACCAAAAACCACCACCTTCCCTCTTTTACTTTAACATCATTTGCCCCTTGTCCCCTTGCAACAGGTACTGCTAAAATGTTATTCCTCAACTTTCTTACAGCCCCCTTTAAGTACTGAATGGCTGCTGTAAAGTATCCCCAGAGCATCAACTCCTGCAGCCTGTCCTCTTAGGAGGTGGCCTTCCTCTGGACCTGCTCCAAGAGGTCCATGTCTTTCCTGTGATGAGGGCTCCAGAGCTTGATGGGATACTCCAGGTGGGGTTTTACTAGACCAGAGTAGGGGTGCAGAGTAACCTCCCTTGACCTGCTGGCCATGCTTCTTTTGATGAAGCACAGGATGCTTTCTGAACTATGAATGTGCTTTGTTGGCTCATGTCCACCAGTAGCCCCAAGTCCTCAGCATGGCTGCTCTCATTCCCTTTATCACCCAGCCTGTATTGGTAGCAGGCATTGCCCCAACCCAGGTGCAGAATGCTTCACTCAGCCTTGTTGAACCTCATGAGGTTTACACAGGTCCACTTGTTGAGCATGTCCCGGTTCCTCTGGGTGGCATCCCATCCCTCAGGTGTGTTAATCGCACAGCTCAGCTTGGTGTTGTCTGCAAACTCGCTGAGGTTGCACTCAGTCCCACCGTGTCATTGATGAAGATATTAAACGGTCCCGGTCCCAATATGTACTCCTGGGAGTGTACAAGTGTACACCACTTGTCACTGATCTCCATCTGGATATTTGAGCTACTATATGACTGCTACTACCGTTCGGATGCAACCATCCAGCCAATTCCTCATCCACTCTTCAGATCTGTATGTCTCCAATTTAGAGAGAAGGATGTTGTGGGCAACTGTGTCAAAAGAAGTTCAGATAGACAACATCTGTAGTTCTTCCCTTGCTCACTGATACAGTCATTCCACCATAGAAGGCCATGAGATTGGTCAGACAGGACTTGCCCTTGGTGAAGCCATCCTGGCTGTCTTGAATCCCTTCACCATCCTCCATGTGCCTTGGCATAGCATCCGTTCCATGATCAGTTACAGAGGTGAGGCTGACAGGGTGGTAGTTCCCAGGGTCCTCCTTTCTACCCTTTTAAAAATGGGTGCGATGTTTCCCTTTTTCCTGTCTGAAGGCTTTACTCAGACCTCCTGTCTGAGGGCTTTACTTGATGCCATGACTTTTCAGATGCCATGGGAAGTGACTTGGTGACTTCGTCAGCCAATTCCCTCATGACTCTGGGGTGTATCTCATCAGGTCCCATAGACTTCTGTATGTTTAAGTTGCTCAGATGGCCACGAACCGGATCCTCTCTTACAGTGAGAGGGACTTTGCTTCCCCAGTTCCTACCTTGTTGTCCATCTACTTGTGAGGTGCGGGAAGAGAGGTCACTAGTAAAGAGTGGTGGGGGGGAAGTGTTGAGAACCTCAGCTTTCTCATCCCTTGTTACCAATTTGAAATACCTGTAGAAACCCTTCTTACTCTTTGCATCCCTTGCTAAATTCAGCTCCAGCTGCACTTTAGCCTTCCTGACCCCATCCCTACACAACTGGACAGTGTCCCTGTACTCTTCTCAGGATACCCGTCGCTGCTTCCACTGCCTGTGGTTTTCCTGCTTGCTCTTTAGTTTGACCAGTAGGTCTTATCTCAGCTGTGCTGGTCTCTTGCCCTCCTTTCCTGACACATGGAGATTATGAGCTCTTGTGCTCTGTGGAAAGTGTCCTTCAAGGTCTGCCAGCTCTGTTCTGCTCCCTTGTGCCTGAGAGCAGTTTCGCAGGGCGTCCTATTGATTAACTTCTTGAAGAGCTGGAATTTCACTTTACTAAAAGTCAGGGTCCTGACATTACTCTTTGCCTGACCCATATCCTTCAGGACTATGCTCTCCACCAGTGCATGGTCGCTGCAGCCTCCAGCCTTGACATCACCAGTTAGCTCACTTCTGTTTCACTTGGTGACACTTCCTAGTTCCTGTTCTCGGGTGAAGCAGTTTCCAAATGCATTTTTTTTTTAAACTATCTGCCTATATGATTTTTAACAATGTCCTGTAACTTTCCAGACAGAAGTCCCCAGTTCAAGAACATTGATGGTGCTGTGCTGATCTTTTTGCCAGGCCTTGCCCATATCCAACAGCTGTATGATCTCATTTCAACTGACAGAAGATTTAACTTGCGTGACAGGTAATGTGGATATTTTCTATGAAGTTAATAGTTCAATTTAATATGTTTGGGTTTTAAGGTCTGCTATTCTTGAAAAGGGAAATAGTTAAATCTCTGAGCTGTTTGTGCTACAAATGTACTTTTAGTACCTGAAAAAAATACAATCAAAAATGACAGGTGCTTAAGAATGGTACAGTAATTTAAATTTTATTTTTCAAGAAACTTACTTAATCAGAAAGCACTTGACTGCTTATTTTCCACTGCTTAGGCATGGAAGCTGTCATATCCAGACCATAACTTTCTGTGGTTCGCTGTTTATGTGGAAGTGACTGTTTCCTGAGAAGAGAACCAGGGACAGTAATCTAGCAAGCAAAATGGCATAGGCCCGTAGTGACAGAAATCTATTTAGCGAGTGACTAAAAGTTAGCAACGTGATGGCATAAAAAGGACAGTTGCAGTCAAATTCTAAAGTTTCATAGATGGACTGAGATGTCAAGTTCTAGAAGAGAATGAAAGCAAAAGTTTCTGTGGCCATCTCGTCTCTCAAGGACGTTACTTACTCAGACGGGAAGTTGCATACACTTAAAATTCTGTGCAAAATTTCAGTGACAGTCCTTGTCTTGGAAGAACAATGTGAAGAGCTTGGGTTCATGAACACTTGCTTCCCTTTTTTGCTAAGCTATTGATGTAAATTAACCTAGAGATCTGCAGCAGTAGTATTTTTCCTGTGTTATTACCAAATAGGAGAACAGCCCTATGAACTAACAGTGGTGTCCTTTCTTGATGCTGTAATAAAATATTGAAGCAGGTTTTCATGCCTAATAATACATTTTAGTCCTTCAAGTGTCCACTCGAGCTACTTTGGCCAAACTATTGTCATCGATCTGATCTCCTTTTTTTTTACTGTATCTTAATTTGTGTACAATGATTAATATCTTAAGTGTATACTGATTAGTGCAATTTCTTGTTTTAGGCACAGGCTGATAGCTTTGCATTCTGTTCTTTCAACTCAAGATCAAGCAGCTGCATTTACAATACCTCCTCTTGGCATTAGGAAGGTATGATCTATTTCAAACTACGAGGTTCACCACTGAAAGGAGAAACTTCTGTGGATGAAACTCCAAATAATTTTTAAATCAAATCATACAGAATTACACAACAAGCAATCATTTCTCGAATATTCTTGGTGCAAAGAAACGATTCTTCTAATGTGGTGCTCTTAACAGATAGAAGCAAACATGCTGTGAAAACCTTGACACTAATCAGACAAATACTTAAACCTAGTATTTTTTTAAGAGCTGCTTTGTTGCTTTCTTATATTGAGGACCATGAAGGTGATGAGAGAGCTGGAGCTCCTTCTATGAGAACAGGCTGAAAGAGTTGGGGTTGTTCAGTCTGGAGAAAAGAAGCTTCTAGGGAGACCTTACAGCAGCCTTCCAGTATCTGAAGGGGCCCTACAGGAGAGATGGGCAGGGAATTTTATATCAGGGGTTGTAGTGATATGATGAGGGGTAACAGTTTTGAACTGAAAGAGGGGAGATTTAGATTAGAAGCAGGGAAGAAATTTTTCACTATGAGGGTGGTGAGACACTGGCACAGCTTTCCCAGAGAAGCTGTGGCTGCCCCATCCCTGGAGGTGTTCAAGGCCAGGCTGGATAGGGCTTTGACTAACCTAGTCTAGTAGGAGGTGGCCCTTACAACCCAAACCATTCTGTGATAATTTTGGCAGGTACCAGCTAGTATTTTTGATGGCTTATAAAACAACAAAGTGCATGTGAAATTCACTTTTAACTTTCGATTTCTCATTAATTAGGGAGGACTAAACCATTTTCCAAACTACGTAGCTTCTAATTCTTTGTCAGATTACTTATCCGAAACACATCTGTGTAAAAAGACTTTTAACAAAATTTATTCCTTAGTATTGATTAAAAAGATGAAAACCGTTAGGCAGACATCCCATAATTCTTTTACTGATGTTACGTAACTTCTTTTCAGATTGTTTTGGCAACAAATATAGCAGAGACAGGTATTACAATACCAGATGTTGTCTTTGTAATTGATACTGGGAGAACAAAAGAAAATAGGTGAGTTTGATTTTCATTAATCATACTGTAAATACTTGGAGGTCAGTACTGCAAGAATTTCTTAGTATCCTTATTTAACTGCGTTTTTGGACAAGAAATGTGCTGAGCTCATTGAACAGCTTGCAGTTTAAGTATGAGTTTGGGGATAAATCTTGTGATTTTTTCAACGGTGTGAAAAACAACAGGGGGAGCTTATAGATATGGAGAATCATGGCTAAGTACTGTTTTAACTAAGTCAATCCTTTTTATACTATATCAGTTTTTAGGATTTTTTTTGTTCATTTTAAGTGTGGAAAGTCCTTAAAATGTGTTAAAATAATTTTGAATCAGCAGGAGATGAAATAATACAATAGCACTTTCACTTTCCAGCTTTTTCATTAGTGATTTATATCCAAGATACCATGATGTACAGTTCCCCCAGGTACTCTTAGTATTCAGTACTAAATTATTTTCAAAGAAGTACTATTTAGATATATTATCAATGTGCTGGTGTTTAAGTATACATTAAAAATATTATTTCTGAAATCTGAATTGACACTTGCTTTACAATTTTTAAGGTATCACGAAAGTAGTCAGATGAGTTCCCTGGAGGAGACCTTTGTTAGTAAAGCTAGTGCTCTGCAGAGACAAGGAAGAGCTGGGCGTGTAAGGGATGGATTCTGCTTCCGAATGTACACAAGAGACAGGTACTGTAGACTGTTAGCAATATTTTGTTAATCACATAAATATCTTTGTCTTTTTTTCTGTGCAAAATCAAGAACTGTTGTTGCAATTCACTTCAGTGATTGCGGACTGGAAAGACTGAGCTGTAGTGAAATAAAACAAAACAAAAAACCTCAGTTCTTCAAAAGAGCACCTGTAAAGAATGAGGATGTGGAACATGAGTTCAGAAGTTTAAATTAAAGGTTTAATTAAGTATCTGTGGTTCTGTGTTCTTATGATGTTGCAGGTTTGAGAGTTTCATGGAATATTCTGTTCCAGAAATACTGCGTGTTCCTTTGGAGGAATTATGTCTTCATATTATGGTATGGTTTTGGTTTTGAATTGCTGACCTTGTTAGATAAAAATATTGCATGTGCGTTTGGAGGAACTGCACCTTCAAACTATTGCATGGTTTTGGAATTACTGACCATGTTAGCTAAAAAGGTTTGCCAGGACAGCCCTGATGCAGTGCAGTTAGTGGGGTTTCTCCCACCAGAGCAGGGGGTAACCCGTTACCTGTGTGTTGGAGAATCCAGAGCATTCCACTGAGTGAGGGTAGCACAGAATACTGTTCCAGTTTACCTCAGAGTAACAATTCAAACTTAGTCTTCAAATTGATTTCTGCTTAGCAGGAAGCAATTCCATGCCCTCTCTCCCTGTCCTGAGTGAGGATCCTCATCTAAACACAAGGAGGAACTTCTTTACTTTGAGGGTGGCAGAGCACTGGAATAGGTTGCCCAGGGACGTGGTGGAGCTTCTGTCTCTGGAGATGTTCAAAACCCGCCTGGACCTGTGCAACCTGCTCTAGGTGGAGCTGCTTTGGCAGGGGGGTTGAACTAGATGATCTCTAGGAATTCCTTACAACCCCATTTCATTCTGAGTAGAATGTACATGGAGAAATCCAGCAACCTGGCAAATTAATGCCAGGTTGAACTGCATCTCATGGAGTTTGAGACTATCCTGCTCGTCTGTAATCGTTGGTAACATACTTCTGTGATTAGTGGTCATACCATGCAAAGTCCTTCCAAACAATGAAGTCATGTTAACCTAATGTGGGACACGTGGGCATTCTAGGAGCCAAGAGGCTGATTTAGAGGGGAGAGGATGTGGGCTTTTGATTGCAAGAACAGCTTTCCAGTTTCCTCTGTGGCTACTGTAAGAGTTCATTATAATAATTTTTATATTGAAATATAAATATTACTATAAATAATTTTTATAAATACAAATATATGCCTATTTTCTCCACAGAAATGCAATCTTGGCTCTCCTGAAGATTTCCTTGCCAGAGCGCTAGACCCCCCACAGCAGCAAGTAATTGGCAATGCAATGAACCTGTTGAGGAAGATTGGGGCTTGTCTGTTAAACGAGCCCAAACTGACTCCGTTAGGCCAGCACCTTGCTGCCCTTCCTGTTAATGTCAAGATTGGCAAAATGCTTATATTTGGTGCTATATTTGGCTGCTTGGATCCTGTGGTGAGTTAAAATAAACAACAGCAACCCCCCAAAAACCCCAAAGTTACTTAAGCAAAAAAAAAAGTGTAGAAGTGGTTAAATCCCAACAATTAATCTGATTTCTTGCAACATGTTATATTGAAAGGATGATGCAAGAAGATAAAAATGTTTATTTTAAAGTGAGGGCACCAGGACATCATGGAGGGGAATAATCTAAGTGTTATGTATGGTTGGACTTGATGATATTAAAGGTCTTGTCCAACCTAAATGATTCTGTAATTGTAAACTTCTAGTTAATATTCACAATTTGGGTAGTGAGACTTGGCCTGCAGTTCTGTCTGTTACAATCCCAGAGAGCGTGACACTTACTAAAAAATCCCTCTTACATATGGGTTAGACCAGTCTGGATTACCCCACAGTTTGGATGCTAAGAGTGTGCTGATGTAAAATTAGTGCAAATTAATTGATGTGGTAACTTACTATATGAAGACTGTGTTACAGTTTATCTAATGGGTTTAACTTACTGCAAATTAGGAGGCAGCACGGGTATGTTATTTCCTGAAAACTGAAAGTTAAAATCCTGTGTTCTTTCAATGTCTCCTGTTGCTGTGGTATAGTCTAAAACAGTTGTTTAATCTGGCCTTTATTCTATCAGGTATTGCTCTGTCATTTAACAAACCATTTCATGTGAGTTTTGAGATTTAATATTTTTTTATCAGTGTATATAAGGCAATATGTAAGGAACATTTAGTATAAGTAAATTCTGAATTCTGTGTACGAAATTCTTAGGGTGACAGGTTTTCCTTGAAGCTTAGTAGAAGATAAAGTATCAATAGGTGTTGCTGTAAAAGAAAATCTAAAGCTATTTATATGATAAACCTATAAGAGTATTTTGTTATAAGTTTAAGTGACGTGTACTTCACTAATTGCAGGCAACTCTGGCTGCTGTTATGACAGAAAAATCACCATTTACTACACCAATTGGTCGAAAAGATGAAGCAGACCTTGCCAAATCATCTCTAGCAATGGCAGTTTCGGACCATATAACAATCTACAACGCCTATCTGGGGTAAATAATAGTTCTGTGCTTACAGCTAGATGCAGGCAATGTTAAAGTAATGTAGTTCTGTAAAGAATCCTTAATAAGTGTTTTCTCTTTAATTGCTTGCACCTGAAGTTATACTCTTCTGAATAACAATAGGTTGCCAAATGCTGTCATGCAAAAGGATAGCTTGCTTAGTGCCTCATCCTTTAGCTCCTTTTAACTATGCCTGCTCACATGCAGAGATGTACTGTATCTGTGTATCCTACTGTTTAATTTATTTTTTTTTTGCTGTTTGTGGTATGCTGATCTGAGTGTTTTGTACTTGAGGAGGTTTAAATGTATATGTTGTAGACATGCATATTTTTTTAGGTTATCGGTAAGTCTCAAAATCCATACCTTAGTTTTGTTTCAGATGCCAAGACAGAAACGTGTACTTTGAGAGGAAAACTACCTCGTATATTGTTAGTATCCATAGAATTTGTTGTAGCCATGTTCTTAAGCTGCTCCTAGACCAGCAGCATTTACCTTCATTAATGCAACTTATTGCTAGTTTTGAGTAGAGATGCTGACCATAACACAGTATGGCC
>VZTM01009994.1:38455-70757 GCA_013400555.1 Jacana jacana | reverse complement strand
CAGCTACTCTATAACAAAAAATTAGGAAGGTTAACACTCATTAATTTGGAGTGAATAACACCAAGGAAACATGAGTAAGCTTCAGAAATTTCTGGATGTAGTGATTAAGTCAGTACAAAACTCACTAAAATCCTAAGAACCACTTGACAAAGCTACAAAGACTATTTTAAAGCAGGTTAAATAAAATACCACACAGACAATAGCACTCTATAATTTGCTGCTATAGCTCAAGGTTCTGGAGACAGACCATACCAGTAAACTTAAAAACAGACACAAGAAAAGCAACCAACCTCACAGTCAATGGGTACGCAAAGGGAAGTTAAAAAGCATAAGCAAGATCTTACCTGCAAACACCCCTAAAGTAGCAGCTCACATACAGAAGAAAACACAGCTCACGTATTGTCCCTAAATAGCACTCACCATTGATCACACTCTCAGCTGCAGAATAGGAAGCTAGATGGCCCATGGCTCTTACTCAGTTGGGCCTTCTTATGCCTAATGTTTTTAATTTGCTTCACCTTTTACCCTGAGCAATTTAATTCTTCTGTTGCAAGCATGAACGTGCAATTACTAATAACAGCAAACACATGTTTACCAGGCACCTTGTAAACACAGCTAAGGTAATATACAACCCTTCAAAGCATAACAGCATAAGTTACTTAATACAAGGGAAAAAAAAGTATTGCATTTAGATTTGGGAATTGTATTAGGTATGATTAGATAGAATTGTTTGCATTTCTTCAGAAATACCCAGTTTTCAAAAAGGTTTTATTTTTTATCAGCTGTAATTAACATTATATACTTTAGTATCACTTTATGGGGTTATTGGGTTTTATACCTATGAAAAAGAGGAAATATGGCAGAAAACAACCATTTCCCAAAGCATTCTTCACTGAATAAACTGAAAAAAAAAATAGTGTAGAAACTACTGCAACAGACTGGTGATATGACCATGCTTCTAAAAAAATCAGTTACAGCTATTTCTGGTTTTTAGGGACATGGTATTAAGGATTATGAAGTAACTAAAGTTCGTGAGGTTTTTCTCTTGAAAGATGAAATTAGATTTCTATACCTCTGATTTTGGCCTGCAGTGCTTTCTCAGAGATAAATATTTTCAAAGGGATAACAACTGCCTGCTTAGTGAAGAACAGAATAGAAAAACCATATTCAGATAAAAACTCTGCATTCTTATCTGGACTGAAATATCAGAAACAATCACATTTCCAGATTAACATTATTTCCCAGTTTTCCAGGTCCTTTCTTGTTTTCTGCACTGCATATTGCAGAAAAGTCTCCAACATATGTTTGCTCTACGTCTGCAGTGGTAGTATCACACACAAATGGAGTAAGCAGAGGGTTAGCTAAAATGAACCAGCAACACCTGCAGGTCCCACTACAGAAAGGCTGACTGTTGCCCAGGACTGTAGAAATTCTCCCAACATCAACCTCTCGCCAAACAATATTCTTTCCAGTTCTTCCCTGGTTAAAAACAAGCAAGCAAACAAATAAAACAGACAAAGCAAAGCACTAATAAAGAGTTAGGCATTGGATGGTGAACTTTTGTCTTCTTATATATGATGAGTGACTTTTTAAAAAGTGCTTCTGCTTATAGATATAAACTCAAATCCACTTCAGCAGCAGTGGATTATCACAGCTGGAACTAGAGAATGTAGGGTCACTATTGCAAACAGCTTTATTCACTTTTAGTGGGTTCTATACAAACTTAAACTCATTAAACAAGTTTTTACTTCTAACTACTCAATCTGGTAGAAGTTTCAGGTCTGGATCCCTGGTAGAATCATTGCAGTGCTTCGCCTGAACTGGTGAAACTAATCTTGCAGTCAGACTCTTGGCAGGTCAGAATGCACAAAGAGGGAGCTTAAAGTCAAAAAAGCCACCTGATGTGAAGCCTGAGAAGCCTAAAAGGACGAAGCCCAAGTGTTGTGGTTTGATTTGAAATTAAAGATAGGAAGTAGCCATTCCTTAATTCATAGATGAAGGTGGGACCTTGAATAGACTAATTATGGTTGTGTTTACACATGAGATTTTACTTCAATAGCTCAGATATGCTGAGAACTTCTGTAGATAATGAGTTCTAACATGTAGTAGTTGCACTATGTCAGAGACATAAAAACAGATGCTGAGCACTAATTGAAATTAGGTCAGGTCAGAAAGTTTCTAGAAAAAAAGGATCTGTCCCTGAGATGTGCACCGAAAACTGCAGTCTTTCACACAAGTACACCACAGTAAGGAAAATGTTCTTTGACATCTTCATTTTGATTTAAATAATATCATATAGCATGAGATACAAAGAAAAACAGGTATTATGCTATATTTTCAAATGAAAAATGAAAAACACAGGCCATTTGAGAATACTTGCTTTAATGATCAGAGCGGTTTATTACAAGTCCTATGCCACTGGTTAGCAATTAGCAGTTAAATCATGAGAAATCATTGAGCCAGCATATAATTAGGATGAAGAACCCAACTATGTGTAATGCCCATAATTAGGCCTATGAAAGCTGAAACAGGCAAAATCATTAAATCACTCAGTGCTTAAATCAGATGGACACTGCACCTACTCGCTAAGTTGTTTGCACATGATGTCAAAGTTAAAGAGACAAATTGCTGCTCCCACACTCTGCAGGCGTTTTGCAGGAAATCATGCTTGATTTCCTCCTGCACTGACTTACGAATACCACTTACTATTTTTTAAGGATTTGCAGAAGAGTGTCCTCAGGATATTGAGGTCCCAGGACTCTGAATTCTGACACTAACTATATACTTACTTACTCTTACCTGCAAAGCAACACTTCTCTTACCTGGAAAAAACAATATATTATTAAGTATAAGGACTGAATAACACACTGAGAAACAACCAAACAAAAAAAACCCACCCAAAAATGCAAGCCCCATCCAATGGGATATAACAAACTCCTCCCTAACTGTGTTTAAGAGTAGATTAGATGTGGTGTTGAGGGATCTAGTGTAAGGGAGAACTTGTAGAGTAGGGCTGATGGTTGGACTTGATGATCCCAGGGGTCTCTTCCAACCTAAATGATTCTATGATTCTATGAAACCCCTTTTTCACTGCAAGGACACTCCAGCGGTGGAGCAGGTTTCCCAGAGAGACTGCGAAAAACCCAACCTTGTCTGATCTCCTTTCATTAATGTGGGCTTGCAGACCTCCTGAGTTCCGTTACAACCCAAGTTATCCTACACCCTATGAGTCAGTAAACAAACACCCACGCACACAAAAAGGAGGAAAATACTGCTTTCCTGTTGAGGACCTTTTCTACCCGTTTTAATCCCACCAAAAAAATTCCGATATAAGGTTTGTATACTTCTTTTTTCAGCACAGCTAAAGAGTGAATGGAAGCGCTGCTTACAGCTCAGGCAGAGATATTAGCAGCAGGGTACACAAGATGTTCTATAGTTCCTGTATTTTACTCACAAAGTTAGAGCAATTTCTTTAGAGAAAATCTGTTTATCTCCCTTATGCCAAAAATCAGGAGGCAGATTGGAATACTGAAAGTAACCTAGGAGGAACACAGAGTCCTTCTGATAGTGGTGAGACTGGTAAAAAGCACAGGAATTATGCCTGTGGCTATCAATCTGGGACTGAATCCTAAGCAATCTAAATTGATTGTTCTTTCATGGTTCCTCTAAATCTGCCTCTATACCTGCCTAAACGCAAGGTTAACCCAGCACCCACAGGACAGGGGAAGACTGTACAATAATTTCAATGTGCTTAATGCATTTTAATATGTTACTGCTACAGCACTGGTGTTCAACCAGGAAAGAGTCACTCAGTAAGTGCCTTCCATATTTTCTTGGCTCATAAAGAGCTACACAGTACTGCAGGGAGCACACTGTACAGTTATTAAATGCTATTATGAGATATGTCACGTTATTGCTGAAATCTGCACAAAGCAAGAAAACGAAGAAGCCTCAATATTTGAACTTTAAAATTATACAGTGTTTCACCAGCTAAATCCTCGCTTCATAAATCCAAAAGGTCTCCATTGCTAGAATCTACATATAATCACAGCACAAGTTGAAAATATTACAGTAAATGTGACAAGATAAATGATAAATGTGGTGTTACGGTTCAAGGATTTACAGTCACGATGTGAATACATTATGTACCGTGACAAGTTTCATACTTTATTCATAGTTTTAGGAATACTATGAAAAATAGAGGCACTTGTCATGGCTTCACCTGAGATGGAGTTAACTTTCTCACTAGCAGCTGGTGTGGGGCCACGTTTCAGATTTGGGATGAGAGTGCTATCAAGAAGCACACCGATGTTTGTGTTTGTTGCTGAGCAGTCAAGGGCTTTTCTGCTCCTCACACTGCCCAAACAGTGAGTAGGCTGGGGGTGCACAAAAAGTTGTGAGGAGGCACAGACAGGACAGCTGACCCCAACTGACCGAAGGGATATTCCATGCCATGTGCCATCATGCTCAGTTTATAGAGCCGGGGGAAGAAGGAAGAGGGGCATGTTTGAAGTGATAGAGTTTGTCTCCCCAAGTCGCCGTTACATGTGATGGAACCCTGCTTTTCTGGAGATGGCTGAACACCTGCCTGCCCATGGGAAGCAGGGAATGAATTCCTTATTCTGCTTTGGTTGCATGTATGGCTTTTACTTTACTTATTAGACTGCCTTTATCTCAACCCATGAGTTTTCCTCACTCCTACCCTTCTGATTCTCTTCTCCATCCCAACTGGGGGTAGTGGGCGAGTGGTTGCGTGGTCCTGGTTGTCGGGCTGGGCTCGAACCACGACAGCACTTTAAAAATCAGATCAATGATATCTGCAACACTGAGTAGTCAACACACAAAGTTACTCTGTGTTTTCATGTGCTTTCATGTATTACTTTGCTGAGGGGCAGATTCCAAGATAGTAGCACTCAATTTTCCTACTGCTGAGGTTCATGCTTTTGTAGTTTTGAAGCACTCATATAAGTTTGGATTCTCAAAGACCTTCTGTGGCATCTGCCGCTAGTACCAGTGAATATCACTGCTACCCAGTAACAATCCTCGAAGAGACAGTTTATTGAAATTATGCACTAAGCAGCTCACAGCGGAAAAAAGTAAAATGGAAAAACACAGGCTTATAGTAAGTATTGGAGAAGTTAAGTCATTATTTCTTTCCATCTTCCTTGCTGTCAAGATTTGGAATCACACTAGAGGATGCCATGTCACCCTTCTGGTCTCCGTGACCAAGGAGACAAACACCACACAGGGGGACCAGTGCACACTGTACCACGCAGCTGCAGTATGTCACCTCAAGAGCTGTGATACTGCATACCACAAGAACCAGAGCCTCTACTGACTGTGTCAATTTGAAGAGTACATACCTAGGGAAAAAAAGTTACAAATTAAATGCAGGCTAAATGGAGAAAAGAATGGACTAGTGCTCTGGAAAGCGTTGGCGAACAATGAAAAGATGAACCCAAGTCATGTATGAAATGCCATCATGAAAAGGGATAATATAACCTTTGCGTGCACACAGAAAACACACACATATATATATTTGCATATTAATAAATACTGAGGGACTCTGAGTGTGTCTGACTCTTCTGATCATCAGAAAGATCTCAAAAGTTTGGGTGCTCCCTTCTGAAACTGGATGTTGAAGGATTGTGAACTAGGTTGAAAGCAAGCCACAAATAAAACTTGAATACCCAACAACCTGTTTTACAATTACAGATTCAAAGAGCTCCAGCTGTTTCTTGTAACAAAAAGTATGAGGAACAATTTGATTGTTCTATGAAAGTATCTCCACAGAGAGAAAATCCTAGGTAGGAAAGAACTCTTTAATCTAGCTGAGAAAATGAAACAAGAAGCAAAGGTTAGAAGCTAAAGCGACACATATTAAAATTAGAAATTAGGCACACATTTCTACCACAACCAATTAGCAAGTACATTTGTAAGTTCTTTTCCTATTGACGCCTTTTGAAGAGCTCTTTTACACATATAAAAGACACAATTTTATTTAATTTATTTATTTTAACTTCTAATCACACTTCCTACTGCTTCTCTTACAGATTGAAATGTAAGAGCTGATTATAGAAAATGAATGGCCATCCACTGCAGAAGGGACAGGGAGGAAGAATGTAATTTTTTCCTCCCTGTGACCAAAGAATTAGCAACTTGGTAAAATGAGAACTTACAAAAGTGTCACTGGACATACCATAGTTCAAAGGAGTCAATCAAATTATCATCAGTGTTCCCATGGAAAGAACTTTGCTGAGAACAAGGTAAAGACTGAAGTTTTGAGTTGGTTAGGATTTGGGGTGTTGCAGTCTTAGGATTCTTAGCTCTAGGTGAACATCCAACAAGGCTTTTTAATATTTTTTGAATCAGTTACTTTCAAAAACACAAATGCAAACTCTTAACATCTTTTTTAAAATACTTCTGCCATTTAATATCAGTCACTTTCTGTCCTAAATCTAACGAAAGACACCATCATGAAATGTCTCACCAGGGACTGAACAAACTGAAAAAAAATAAAATACAGGTGAGCCTCTAGTAACATTCGCCAGACAACATTAACAGATTATATTCTACATTGAAAATTATAAAAAGCATAATAATTGAAGTCAATTGCCAAATCCAAAATAATGGAATACATGCAAAAAATCCAGCTAAAATGTTTCTAGTAATTTTGCAAGTACCCTTACAGGCTTAAAATAAGCTGATGAACTAAAAGTACCTTCTTTAAAGAATAGGACAGTAGATAATTTTTTTATTAGCTGGCCATTTACTTTATTCTAAGCATAGTAACAGGGTTACTAAGGAATTCATGCCATTATGCAGCTTCCTAATTATATTGTATCATTGAGGAATCTAGACTAGAGTAGGTTGGCCGAACTGTTTTTTCTTGCAAAATCAATTTTTTCTTCACTAATTTTTGTGCAAGTATCATTGACTAAAATTGTCTTCCTGGTTAAGATAATATTACAGTATCACCAAAGGTGGGAAAATCAACCTTTTTCATCGCTTTCCACATGACACATATTATATACGTGCTCCAACCTATTTAGTTTAATCTCTTTTCTTCCTTCTTTTTCCTATAAGTTATGCATTAGGTGAATTAATATTTGACTATACAACTAAATAAAAGCTAAAACCTGTTGTTTCTAAACCAAACAAATTTCTTCAACTGTAATTTGTAATCTCTAGAAAATATTTTAACCCTGGAAGCCGTTTTAATTCTGTATTTTTTTGTCTTTTCGCATCTATCTCAATAAGTGTGAATTTTAAACTTTTATGAAGTTTTGATTCCGTGGTTATTCAGCCATATATTCCACTGGCTTTCTTGAGTTATGCTGCCAATGAACTGTTTGACACAAAAGTCAAACTGCTCACTGTTGCTCAAGTGTTCCTGCCCTGCAGCTGCCTGCTTGTGTGGAGCTTCTGATGCTCCAGACAGACCAATAAGTCAACAGTGAATGTCAGTCAATATCTGCCCTAGCAAAAAAATGAATATATTCTTATACAGGGAAAAAGAACTACAAAATTGAGGCTTTATTATTGCTCTGCCTTCCTCAATGATCTGCCTAAAGTCAAATAATGGGAGGGAACTACACAAAACAGCTAGAGAAGTCAAGTGTACCATTTGTGGAATAGTCTTTGTCACTGTCATTTGTCTGGTGTTAGCAAATTACATGAAAACAATCAAGGAGAAATACAAAAATATCATAAACTGTGAGAATAATTCCAGAAACTTTGACATATGGGTATCATGGAAAATGCGTCTGTTTTGTGAAGGGAACTACAATTGGGCTTAAAAATCCTCAGTGGAAAAACGCAATGCACCTTAGTGCTGCAGAGTGCCAGAAAGGGCAAGGTAATAAAACACTCTGATATGTAAACTGTTTCAATAAAAACTGTACCAAAATTGTATCTTGGAAAATTCAGTTGTTTTCTAATCTACAACTAAATTAGAAAGACTGAATAGGGTGAAAGAAAGGATCTTACTATCTCTTTAAGTGAGTAGTTGTATTGATTGGTACTTTAGAGTCAGTACTGAGGCCTCCATCATGCTCAAGAAATTCATGGGTTTGGGACCAAAAGCCAGGGGATGCTTTTGAGTCAGACAAGCTTGGAGATAAAATTACAGACAGCCCAAAACATCTAAGGAGATAACAACCTGACGAGCAGTCGGTCCTTCTCCAATGGAGGAGAAAAATATTTCTCATAGGCTCTGAATTGGGTATGTTTTGAACTTGGATATGTGCCACAAAAATCTCATTTAATATCTATGACTGTGGAAAGAAATATGCCAGTCTGTTCCAAAAAATAATAAAAAAATTAAACCAAACCATTTTCTAGCAGATGATCAAGTTTTCAACCACATGGAAAATTACGTTTAAGTAGCCAAAGGAGGCAGATTGCTTGTGATAATGGGCCTGCTATTCAGCTCCCCTTCAAAGAAAGAACTTCTTGGTAAGTCAAGCTTGATGCATTGTCAGAGACACTCTCCAACCTCTCACCATTTCTCTATGTCTGAAAAGGAAGTCCAATAGCTACCACCAGTTAAACCAGTCTCAAAAGTCAAAGAAATGTATCTCCATGCTGACATCATCTCCTTCTGTACTAGGGAAGAATATATATGGAACAAGCCTGTCCCAATGTGCTGCTGATTACTGCTGTGGAATGAATAACCTCATGGGCAGAGTAAGATACACCAAGTTGCCAGAAAGAAATTTGCTCGAGGCTCATGACTCACAGCGATGGTACAGCACCAGGTCTTCTGACTTCCTCACTTATAATTATCCACTTTTTATCCATCTGTGGGGAACAGAGGCCATGAATGAGAAATTCGCTCTTGTGGAGTGTTTTAATTCATGACTTCCATAAAAGAGGAACCGTGTTATAAAAGGTTCCTCTCCCTTTCTTTCTTTGATACCGTACTCCTACTACCTTAGCAAAATGTATTTGGCTTCCTGCTAGAGACAGCAAGAGGGTGTGATATAACACAGAAGTCCTATACTGTATCAGCAAACTCTGTCCCATTTTTTTTCCTCACTTCATAGAATCATAGAATCATAGAATCATTTCGGTTGGAAGAGACCCCTGGGATCAAATCCAACCATCAGCCCTACTCTACAAGTTCTCCCCTACACCAGATCCCTCAACACCACATCTAATCAACTCTCAAACACAGTCAGGGATGGGGACTCCACCACCTCCCTGGGCAGCTGATTCCACTGACTAACCACTCTTTCTGGGAAAAACTTTTTCCTCATGTCAAGCCTAACCCTACCCTGCTGCAGCTTGCAGCCATTCCCTCTTGTTCTGTCGCTCATTGCCCTTGAGAAGAGACCAGCACCAACCTCCCTACAATGCCCTTTCAAGCAGTTGTAGAGAGTGATGAGGTCTCCCCTCAGCCTCCTCTTCCTCAAACTAAACAATCCCAACTCCCTCAATCAATCCTCATAAGCCTGATTCTCCAGGCCTCTCATCAGCTTCGTTGCCCTCCTCTGTACTCGCTCCAGCACCTCTTTCCGGGACAAAATATATGAAAAGAAGAGTGGTCACATGAGATAGTGACGTGTGTGGGACTCGGTTCTAGGACCTCGTCTTCTGCCTGAGCACACAGGGACAGAAGAGGATTCATGAAGATGTGAGGTGGTTGTGTGATGCACAGCAGACGTACTGGGCTGCAGTTCTGGTTTCAGACATGTAGGGGTACAGCGTAAGGACAGAAGAGCTACAGTGAGCTTGGGAGAAGAGAGTACAGTGAAGAACTGGAGAGGGTTGGTTTAGATTTCAGTTCTGGATCTGAGAGACTGAAGGATCGAAATTCCCTTCATTTGTTTCATTTCTGTAGAATTTTTCACAATTGTAAAGTATAGGCAATCTTAGATCAAAGCATCATTCAAACACATTGCAGCAGAGTATATGAAAATGTAATTTCCCAAGGTAATATTGCCAAAGAAACTGACTTCTGTCTACAGTGGCAAGAAAACAAAGGTGGCTGAAAAAACATTCAAGGAAGAATAAACTGTTGAAGTAATACAGTCTCAAGGAAACTGTAAGATTAGAAAGGTTTTCCTATGTTCGGAGTTTCAATTTGTACTCCACTTCTTTTGAAGGCATTCAGCTCCATTTTCTGCTTTCAATAAATTTTGACTAGAAACATAAATCAGCTGACAGAAACAAACTGAAGTGAGCTGAGACTTGGATTTTATAGCAATATTGATAAAAGCAGCGGGCATTCCTGTGGAACATTGGCATTTGGCCTGAGAGACAGTATTTTGAGAGATTTCTCATATTCTTCATACATCTAAAGACATATTGTGCTGCAAGTAATAAATGTGGAAAGAGGAAAGAAAGAAAAAAAGAAAAAAAATAAAGTTTCTCAAGGTTCTCCCTATGGAAACCACAAAATAACAGTTTTTCTTACAACATTCCAAGGGTGTAACTTGCTGAAGACTGGGTAAGCCTCAGAGCCATGGTAAGTTTTAAGGAGGAATGTAATGGAAGATAAAGTAATGCCTTTATAGATCTCTTCGGGCAGTTCCTATCATGCAGCAGGGGCTGTGTAGGTAAAACTTGTGGTGGCATTTATATCAGTTTAACTGGCAAAATGGAAGCTGAACTATGTAGTACGAAGGGAGAAGTTATTCAAGGAGGGTCATAATTTAAAAAAAAAAAAATACTTAAAATAAGAAAGCATGTAACTATTTTGAACTAGTAGATTTTGTTTGCTTCTTTTTAAGATTATTCTCTTTCATGTCATCCCATCCTGGAATAACCATATTTACCTAACCATATAAAATAGAACTTGAAGTAACACATATTTTTTCCCCATAAGTCAGTATCACCTGCACCAAAATCATCCTCATAGGCTTTTGTGTAGCCTGTTCATAAAAAACTCCAGTGGTGAATATTCCACAACAGCTCTATTCAAGTCTATCCCAGCTCTTAGTTAGAAAATATTTCCTAAAGTCTACAAAACCCTTGTTGCAACACTATCTCATTATTTCTTGTCATCGGACGAAGGTAACAGATTATTTCCTTCCTCTTCAGGTCATGTTTTCTAGACCTCTGATCCCTCTCCATGCTTTTCTCTACAGCCTTTTCAGCTGGTCAGTATTTTGTTTGAAACACAATAACTCAAACCAGGATACCAGATGTTTGGGTTATTTTTTCTTTTTCTTTTGCTTTGTTTTTTCCCCCTCACAACAGTATGAATTTGGCAACTGGTGTTCCCTTCAATAAAACATCCCTTTTTTTTTTTTTCTCTGCAACTTTAGCCTAGCTAGCCAGTTTCTGTCTTTCATTGCTCAGCTGATTATTCTTACTGAAGTGCAGTAATTTGCATTTGTCCTGCTTGAACTGCATCCTGCTTTTCAGACCAAATCACCAATTAACGAGATTGTTTTAGATCTTAAACCTCTCCTCCAAAGTGCTTGCAGACATGCCCCCATCCGTTTTCACTTTATGTAAAAGAATATGTCGTTTTACAGCATTCTGAGATGATTATCCTTGGCTTCCTTTCATTTAATAAGTATCATGCAAGAATTATTCACTTCACTGCACTGAGGAATTAAGTTTCCACCACAATTCTGCATTTTGGAGGGGTTATTGGTACAGTTGCAATTAACATATTTCAGCTGCTAGTGTAAGGAATAACAATAAACCTTCAACCAGTAACATCTAGCTATTCCATTAGAAAAATCCAAAACAGACAGAAATTCAGTTTAGAAGGTAATAAACACTTGCTTAAATTTACAGCCAGCAGAAAACTTGGTTTTCCCCAGCATCATCTAGAACATACATCTGGGTTTTCAAGCAGCAGTTACAACACAGAAACAATGCATCAGAAAGACAAAATGTATTGAGTAATAGATCAGGTGCATATTGAAAGAGAAAGAGAACAAGAGCACAACAAAGCATTGTTTTAATTGTCTAACATAAACATTTACATTTTGCATAAGGATTAATGGATTAAGCTACTTCAGCATGAAGGGGGAAAAAAATTGCTGTTTATGACCTAATATTAGACACAACTAAATGGCTTAATCTGGTTTCCTCCGAAGGTAAAGCTGTATTTAGTAATGGATTTAAGAGATATGTACCTGGGTTTCTTATTTATGTGAACTATGTTCTTATTTATGTTACACTTGTATAACCTTTTATAATTGAAATTTCTCAAATTGAAATTTTTTATACAGAGAGAAGTACCCTGTGTCAACAGAAGATATGGTGAGATCATCTTCCTAATACTGTGCTTGAATGCAGTAGCTGGATTCCTGATGAGAAAATGATGACATTAAGACGCCAATTAGCAAGCACATGCTAAGAAAAACGAAAACACTTATAGGCCATAACCTCGTCCTGGGCTCCAAGACTTCAGGCTATCTTCTCTCTGCATCTTACTACTTCTGTGTGAGACAGCACTCAGCAAACAAAAGGGCAATATCACTTCTGTGTTGGGTTCGATAAAAAATTTGGAAATGCTGTGTAATACGCCAGATATATTCTGGGGCATAAAAGGGAATTATTGGAGTGTAACAGCTCAGAATTTGAAGACCAACAAGCAAGTTTTGTCAGCAGACTGGAACACCGAGTTTACCTTTGAGCTTTGTCTACATAATCCTTACATGTTATGCTGCATTTGTTGAATACAATGCCTTGCCATGAGTCAAGCAATTAGATTGGAATTTGGTTTCAGCTAGACAGAATCAAAATTAGACCTCAGCAGCATAAAATTAATTATAAATTTGGTTATATTATGAAAATCATCACTTACATAAAATAATATGAATGGAGCGGATTTGTATTTTTACAATACAAATAATGCTGTTTTCCAAAAGAAAGAGATTTGAAAATACACACTTACTTGATATTTTATTTTCATTCTAGTAAAGCATAATGAACTTCAGTATAGGGAAATCTACACAGGAAAAGTGGTCACTCCGATGTCACTGCAGCATTGCTCGGTCCAAGGGTTCAGACTTCACTATTCTAGATGATTTGTCCTGAATCTCAAAATTTTTTACTCTATACCAGTTTACTAAGAAACTAAAAATAGACTGCATGTGCATACTACACAAAAAGATTTTTGAGTTCTTGATCTCAAGGTTTTGGAGAGTAGAGATAAAGAAGATGTAAGTTAACAGATGTATAGTGAATAAGCAATGAAAATTTAAAAACATGGCCTGCAAAATGCCTTTCTTTATTTTTCTGTATATAAAATTTCAAAGAAATAAATTCTTGTCCTTTACAATTTAGTGTTATGGAAATAGAGGTAGCATCTCAACATGCAGAAGAGCAAAAGCAGCAGAAGTTGTAGGAAGTTGTAGGTACAGTTGTTTAAGGAAAATCAGCCCAAGATCTTTCATTAGACCACCTAAGACAATTGAAAAAATACACTAATTTTTGGACAATATTAGTGGATTTTATCTATTGTATAGCAATCACCAATATATTCTGACTTGTAGAAGAATCTGTTAATTTATGCCTTTTGGCCATCCACAGGGACTGAACTGGGACACGCAGACCCTACCTAGGTCTGCTGCTACCGGCTGAGCTTCAGAGCCAAGTCTCTGCCTGAATCTGTAACAGCTTGACTCTGTTCAACATTGACACAGAAAAACTTGTCATACAAATGAACCAAACATTTATATTCGTAGGCTTGGGGCAACAACTGATTCTGTTTTCGAATTTTTATGTGTTCCAATTTCTTTCAAATTATTTCAAATTATCTTTACTCTTACAGTTAAAAATCTTACGATTTTATACATGGTATTTATTTGGGTTCTCAATCTCCTGTTTATTTACCTTTATGAAGTATTACCCATACACCACACACAAAAAGAGGTCATGAAAGTAATTTTGCTAATTTCCTTAAGTTCCTTCAGACAAGAAATATAAACTGTATTTAGCTAAAGTCTAACAATAAATGTATAGAGAGATACAGTAATTTGGGTTTTTTGAAACAAAAAAAAAATGCCATTGTCCCTTTCTCTGGGAAGTAAATTATTTGTTTGTAAAAAGAGAAAGTGAATCTCTTCGCTTGTGTCCCTAAGAATGCTACTTTTCTTCAGATTACTTCAATTGTCCAGATAATAAATGAACAATAAAATCGCTACCATACATGATATTTTTAATTAGGGAATATATTACAACTCCTAAATTATATTTTCAGAGAGCAAATCTAGCGCTGTGGATTTCTGCCTAGAATACAGGCACCAGTTAAATACTTCCTAATAGATGCTAGGATGGGGGGGCTGATTTTCAGAATGAGAGATGCGATGTCTTTTTGGCAAAGGAATGTCCTATGAATCTATTTTTTTTAAACCTTTGTGCGACTGAATTCTTTTGAAAAAGTCAGCAGGAAGCTGGGCTTCACAACAGACGCAATCAAATCCAAGCCATGGTTGCTATTTGTATACATACACACACACACACCTGTGAAAGGTGCTATAGATCATTCTGCTGATTTTGGGATGGCTACACTTACTTTCAGAAGTGCAGTATATCCCTTCCACAAAACCTTGGCCAAAATAAAAAGGGAAAAAATTAATTACTCCTCACATACCTACTGAAAACTCTCTGCAGCCCATTTGAAAATGTGCTTATGGCATTCACAAACATCACTTCATTTTGTTCATGTTTCAGCCAGAGACTTTGAGATTACTCCATTTTTCCAGATATTGAATGTCTTTAGGAACAATTGGATTGTTCTCAATGTCACAGGTTTATTTCACCCATTTACCTTATTTACTCATATTAAGCTGGTAACATAAATTAGACTAAAGCATAATTTATGAATGCCTTAGGCATATCATCTTGAAAGGCACTCAGTCTCAACCTGTGAACATCAAGGGACTGACAATTCCTCTCTTTCCCGGTTACTTTACACGAGCAGCGAATCACGCTCCCTTTTATCAATCCGTGTGCCTGGTGGGGATACGTCTGTGTTCACACCCTGAGCACATATCATGCCCTTCTCCACTTTACTGAAGCCCTTTAATATGCATTAGGCCTTCGTTCATATAGGAAGTTACTCTTCATTCTGTCAAGACAAGTCTCATTTTTTTTGCCTGTTAAATTCAACTGGCCGGTCTCATTCAGACTTTCACTCCTGTTTCAGGATATTTGAGCTAGTGCAGGTGTTGGAAGCAGCAGATCAGACAAACAATGGGTCATGGTAGGAGGATGCTTGGGGACTCCATATAACGACAGGCCAAGTATTTAGGGATATTTTCTTCAATTTGCATACCTGGAGAAGTGATGTCCATTATATATGTCCTCTCTCATTCAGTTCCTGTTCATGAGAGGATCTTTATGCTTTAGTGGTTTTAAGAACCTTTGTTGAAGGACCTCAGCAAGTGTTTCAGATGGACACATCGGAGACCTTTGAAAGCTGCCTCAAGGTGCCTTACCCAGCACTGCACCTCACCAGATAAACAGACCTTGCAGAGCAACCTTCCCCCCAACATGTTGTGGCTCTCCTCTGAATCTGTTTTCCAGCATCTTTCTGCAGATGTGGGCCTTGGAACAACACATGGTGACACGTCCACCCTACACTGACATGAAACTCTCTGACCTAAGCACAGAGCAGATTTGGCTTGGGAAGCATTTCAACTACAGTTAATTTCTCTTGAAATACATAGAAGGTGAAAGCTGTGAGATAAATTACAATGGAATAAAAGATGAATTTGCACATGGTTAGAAATACGCAGGCTACTAATGATACTGCTGTCATCCAACAGTATGGCTATTACAGAGCTGTTCAAAAACTTTCATACAATATTCTAGCACAATTATTTGGACAAGAGTGCATTACAATGCATAAATGATCTTATTACATGTGAATAAAGAGTTAGAGCTGGCTAGATTGTTTGGTTCCAATGCGGCTAAAATATAATTATTTCACTTGCAGAAAGATTCCTATTGTGTTCTCCATAACTATGTGATACATTTTCAATGCTCTGTGTGGCATCTGCATGCAGAGCACTCTTAAACAGTAATTGTTGGTATAATTCTCACACATAGCCTGGATATGTATCACAAGCATGGGTGGATTCACTTGCTGAAGCAGAGCACTTGCTTTTCTTGCTGGAAACTGAAGGAAAAAGGAGACAAGAAATCTGTTTGGTGCATTACAGACTGCAAGTGGCTCAGTGTGAGGAGAGAAGGAATATTTTTGATGACATGGCTGCAAGAGATCTAACACTGCCCCTTACTTTTATGACTAGACTATGAGAGGCGTTCCTCAGGGCTTGGTGCTGGGACCAGTGCTTGTGGAGACATGGACAGTGGAATTAAGTGCACCCTCAAGGAAGTTTGCCAATGACACCGAGCTGTGTGGAGTAATCAACACACTGGAGAGAATAAGGTATGCCACCCAGAGGGACCTGAACAGGCTTGAGAGGTGGGTGCATGCAAGCCTCATGAAGTTCAACAAGGTCAAGTGCAAGGTCCTTGTCCGGATTTGAAAACCCTGCAGGAGGGTCGGGGCAATCTCAAGCACAAATAAAGGCCGGGCAGAGAATGGACTGAGAGCAGCTTTAAGGAGACATAGGCACTAAACCACTGAGGGAGATAGCTGCATCACAGCCAGAGGTGCCCTTCAACACCTTCCCTGGAACATGGGTCACACTGTCCCTGGCACTGCTGCGGAGCAGGAGGTGGGTGTGAAACCAAGCCCTCTGCCTATTCAGAAACACATTGACCAAGGAAAGGTTCGATCAAAAGATCCTCATCGTGATTATTTACTATGTCAGTTACTACAAACTAAGATGTCCTTGCCTGTGATCGTTGATACCTTTGAATTCTGATGACTATTGTCTTTGTTGTTACGCGCTCAGCTACAAAATACACATTATCACATACACACCCTGCTGCAGTAATTAGATCCACACGCTGCCCTGGTTCTATGGGTTGATTGAACTGCTGCTGCCATTAATGTGGGTTTGAAGTAAAGAAAGCCACTCGACAGTAACAAGGTCAATGAGCACAAGCCTGGTGCGATCAGACACAGCCCTGTCCGATCACGACACAGGAAAATTTTCCCATCTGCTTCTGTGAATATTTCTTCTGTTGCAACCATGTCACAATACAGGGCCGAGATTTTCAAGTCTTGAAAATGAGTATTACTCAAAAAAATCCCAACCAAATTTTCCTCATTTTACTGAAATTAATGAAATTGTTCTGATGTGTGCTTATAAAATCAGATGCAAACCAACAGAGACTAATCCTACAGTAACAGACCTTTTAAAAAAAATTTGTCATAAAGGAGTTTAAAAACAAAACAAAACTAAACAAAAATATTAAAGATTATACAGGCTTATAAAAGCTGTACACACAGATGGATCTATATGTACATATATGCATTTTTTAATGTACGTACCAATTTAAAAAGGGTTGAGAAATTAGAGGAGAGCAGAATTCAAAGAAAAAGACGGCTTTGGTTCACGTAATGTCCTACACTGTATCAGCAAACTGGCCAGCAAGAATATTTTTCTTAAGGAAAATCTTTTCTTAGGAAAAATACTTAAAGGCCACAAAGTTAACTTAGAAGAAGCAAGGTAAAGAAACAATGGAAAATAAAAACAGACTCAAAGATCTTGCGTTATCCTTGTTGTGTTCAGTTCTCTTTATCCATGTCAGCTGTAAGCTATTGAAGGAAAGTCTTTTTCTGCTTATGTATTTGTAAAACAGCACACGAACTTCCCTTCTAATTGTGCAGATAAAGCAGATGTCTTATGCAGATCTTGCCATTTTTAGAGAAGATAGGAAACAAAAGTCTTTCCCAGAAGCAAATTTTAAATTTCCTAAAAATGTGATGCAACACATTAGTTTTAATGTCAATTTCTGTGCCAAAGAAGCTGCAGTGGTAGAGCCACTCACAGCCCAGAAGCTGCATATCCAGGGCTGCATCAAAAGCAGCATGGCCAACAGGATGAGGGAGGTGATTCTGCCCTTCTGGTCTGCTCTGCTGAGACCCTACCTGGAATACTGTGTCCAGCTCCGGAGCCCTCAGAACAAGAAAGACATGGACCTGTTGGAACGGGTCCAAAGGAGGCCACAAAGAAGGTCAGAGGGCTGGAGCACCTCCACTGTGAGGACAGGCTGAGAGAGTTGTGGTTGTTCAACCTGGGGAAGAAAAGGCTCCAAAGAGACCTTATTAGGGTCTTTCCTTACTTAAAGGGGGCTTATAAGAAAGATGAGGGCAAACGTTTTAGGAGGGCCTGTTGTGCAAGAGAAGGGTTAATGGTTATAAACTAAAAGAGGGAAGATTTAGATTAGACACAAGGAAGAAATTTTTTACACTGAGACAGGCTGTCCAGAGAGGTGGTGGATGCTCCATCTCTGCAAACATTCCAGGTCATGTTGGATATGGCTCTGAGCAACCCGATCTAGTTGAAGATGTCCCTGCTCATTGCAGGGTGGTTGGAACGAGCTGACCTTTAATGTGACCTTTCAATCTAAACTATTCTATGATTCTGTGGTGTTATGACACAGTATTTTGCCACCAATGATTTTTCTTCACTTATATTTTGGTGGGGTATTAATTAGTGGGCCTAGATTGTGCTAGTCTTTCAAACTGACTGCTCAGAAAAGTTTCAAGACCAATACCTTTTATAAAACTACACCTTTCCTCAAATCATTATGTTCTAAATCACACCTAAAAATCAGGTTTTCTGTACTGCTTTCCAGGATTCAATGGGTAACTATATTATCTTCCACAAATCTTATTCTTTCACATGACTTAACAGGTCCACAACTATTTTCTTTCTGAGGCTGATAATAAAAGCAGATGTCTAGAAAATAATACTTTTCTTAATTTACCCTATGACCATGAACAGAAATACACTCTCTGCCAGCCTATGTGGATATTTACTCACATGATAAACCTAATCATAGCATATTCAGAGCAAAAAGTGTGACAGAGTGTCAAGTGAAAGCAGGCTCCTCCCTTAATCACTGACAACTGGATTCCATGAAACACAAATAAAATTATAGTTGGAGCTCATAATAGGTATTCAAATAAATAAATAAATAAATACTAAAAGAAAATAAATTTTAACTTCCATAGATTTATTCCTTCACACAGCCTTGCCAAATTTGTTGGCACTTGGTCAGAAACATCTATTTAGTCATGATCCCAGGTACTGCTCCCAAGATCACTGAGAAGAGCTACACTGACATCTCCGCATTTTACTTTTGCACTGTGCCCTTAACCACTTTAAATATTACAGGCTATCTGTTCTGATACTGCAAAATGTAAAAATGGGCCCACCTTCCAGCCTCTCAGGCCATAGTCAATGTACTTTGGCCAAGCTGACGTTTACATTTTCAACTCCTTGGCGTCCCCCTATCATCAGACAAATAGCCTAGTGAGGGAGATGTTTTAACACTAGGATGGGAAGCGCAGAATTCTGAGTGGAAACCTACTTCACTGTGCCCTGACCTTCCCCTAGATGCTCTCGTTCTCTACCCAGTGACCGGCAACTAGCGGACCCACACCCTACAAAAACCACGCGTGTGCCTATGCTCCTGAATAAGTGAACAAAAGAATTCAAGATCTCTCAGGCTGGAAAGTAAAAACAAGGCTGTAATGTATGCAAACCACATCCCTCAATGCGTATTTTTAGGTGTATACTGATTGACTTGTCTCGGTGTTTAAAATTAAGTTGCCTTTAGGCAGACAGGTCTCTTTCAAGAGCTACTGATGATGATATTATTAACCTTTGGTATTGAAATTCTGTTAGTAGCACCTGATTTATCCTGGTAAACAGCATTGCCATCTCATTCTTAGCCTTGCCCTGTGAAAATTTACAGCTTTGGGGCTTTCATTTGTTTGCTTTTTTCAGTAGAAGGTACCAATAAAAGCAAACTACCCATCAAACTGATCCTGATACAGACTGTATATGAGGGATGCATTACAATTTTGCTTCTCCTTCAAAAGGTATGGTTTTCTAAAGGCATCAAATAAAATAAAAAAAAAAGGGGCCTTTTTAAATGGCCCTAGATTAAAATAGAATAAATTGAGCAGACAGGTAATTCTTCCTCCTTGTCTCCTCTTCCCCTAAAAGGCTCACAGAAGTTATTTTTTAAATAAAAAACGGGGACTGTGTCTACCGTTAGACTTAATTCTGATGTGTCTTGTACTGATAAAAGGATTAGTTTTATTGAAGTGTAGTAACAGTCACAAAGTATTAATCCCAGTTCAAATTTTGGACATAGGAACCTCTCAGCTGCCTGTGAGCTGGGCTGCTGCATCTCATGTATTGTGGCTGAGGCAGTTCAGGAGGTTGATATGCAGGATTTCTTTGCCCCATAGGAACATAGCATTTACTCTTCTACATTCAAATCACATTTTTGTAACTACTTGTGAGCAGATGTTTAGGACACAAACCTTATTAATACTAAAATAAGGAGATGCCTGGTTCTTGGAAGGTGTGGTCCCGTTTACTTGCAGTTGACAAGGCATTTTACAGGAACACATTTGACTTTTTACAAGTTTCCAACAGCAGTAAACTTTATTCCTGCTGACAGCAGAAGTAATTGCTGTGTGCAGAATAAAATTGATTGTTTTAGAAGTTTAACTCTGTTTTCTTGTTTCATGTCTTGTGCTCTAAGCTTACATTTAAATCTGTTTCAGATAAATTCTTTCACAAAGAACAATTATTTCTTTGTTAGTGGGGTAAAAATACACGAGTGAACACCAAATCATTGCAAGGTAAGGGAAATTGGGCTTCTATCTGAAGTGAAAATAGGTATTTAACTTCCTCATGTAGTAAATATTATTTTCTTAGCTAAACTTTTATGATTTGTTTTAGTTTACAATATCAAAAGAAAAAAAAAAATTTAGGCAATTTTAGACCTCTTTATATAAACCAGATATCTAACAATAAAAATAAAAGAAGCAAGAAACAAAACCTCCATCATAACTTTCTGTGGCAAGTAGGTAATTTGTGTAAAACATGGACCAACCGCCTGCCCTTATGCCATAATTCTTGTGCCAAATTCTGAAATAATGTGAATAGTGGCTGCTCACGGCATACACACACTCTGAAAAATATTTTTATGCAAAAAGGGCACTTCACGCTGTGGTTCCCCACCTCTGTTTTCTGAGTGGTGATCCAGCACAAGATGCTCCAGCTACCAGCTGCACACCACCAGCCCTCCCAGCAGAGCTCACTGCCTCTACGCTACTGCCGATTCAGCTGCACCTGACTTCGGATCACAGAATCACAGAATCTCAGGGATTGGAAGGGACCTTGAAAGATCATCTAGTCTGATCCCCCTGCTGGAACAGGAACACCTAGATCAGATCACTCAGGAACGCATCCAGGCGAGTTTTGAATGTCTCCAGAGAAGGAGACTCCACAACCTCCCTGGGCAGCCCCTTCCAGTGTTCAATCACCCTCACTGTGAAGAAGTTCTTCCTCATATTTAAGTGGAACCTCCTATATTCCAGCTTGCAGCCATTACNTGCTGCTCTCCAGCATCTCTCCCTCTCTCTTTATCTTGGTTTAAAAGCATTCATGCCCCCTATAACTAAAATTTGCTGCACTTTATCATTGCTAGAAAATTTAAGCACACTCAATCTGTGCAACTTGCTGGGAGGTCAGATAAGAGGTGAGAGAAAAGCATGGAACTGTATTGAACTGCCTTGGGTAAGAGAGTGGAAGGCACCTTCATTTGGCTCATGTTGTGCTACTGGCTTCTACCAGTAGAGTTGCCTCTTGTCATCCTCTCCTGTCCCCTTCCTCTTCATGCTGCTGGTGTTATCCAAGGGGAGTCACCTGAAGATGCAGGAAGCATTCATATATCTATGCTATAGAATATATTGGCATTGTGTTAAATTATTTTAAAAATCCATAATTTAAAATGTAAATGAGTAATCTTATGCACTTAAGAGAGAGATGTGGTGACAGAGGCATAGAAATCACAATTTAAACAGACTTCTGTTTTAAAGAAAAATCACATCATGATAAGACAAATGTAAGTCTATTAGGTTTAAGAGCAGACTTAAGATGTCTTCTCCAGAGAGGACAACAATACTGATACCTGTGATCGCTAATCTCTGCTATTATCTTTAGTTCTTTTATAAAGGGTGACGTAGCAAAAAAGTTGTTTGGCATCATAAGAAACAGAAAAGTACACCTTGAACAGGAAGGAAGAGGACAGGTTTTCCCTAAAAAATAATATCCAGTGAAAGCCACAGACTGAGGGGAAATTTACAATGTCTGGGAGGCCAAGTTTTGGATTTTTATTTAGAGATCAGAAAACTATAATACGTATCAAATACAAATTTGGTGGTTACATTCCTTTGGGAAAGACCATCCAGCTCATACTGACAATAGCAACATAGGTCTTCAGATTTTTCTGCATCCCCCACCTCCAATGCAAGTCTGTAGCCATGTGCTTCCTACAAATTTTCTGAGTAGATATTTGAGTTTTCTAGCACCTAGAGATAGAAACTTCACAGCTCACTGAATGGCAGTAGTAGCACAAAACAGCCAATTGCCCTATTTTTTTATTTTTTTAAAAAAATATAATCAGAAAACTTAGTGCTGAGTCTGTGAATGATGAAGACATGTCTTCCCCAGTGACTTGAAATCTTTCCATTCCACTTTGGCTACTCTAAAACAGCACTGGCAAGCTCTGGATGCTATTATAAAAAAAATTAAATAATAACATTGTAGCCTGATGCAGCAGCTTATGCCCAAAACTGAAATGGATTTTACTCACTATAAGCTATAATTCTTGGCATACCAGGTGTTGGGCTTCAGCACAGCTCTCCGAGGCACTCCCTCTGTGCTTTGCTCATCGTCCTGCAGTTTGCTGCCTACTAGACGCATTCATTTGTTGATCACAGCTTACAAAAAGTCCAAGTTCAATAGGACAGACAGCACCCTGGCAAAAGGTGCCTTCTGTTTCACACCTGTCAGCAGTATGACGGAAATTTTATCATGAGACACGGGGACACCTACTCACATACCCATAATTTTATTAAGCAATAGCGCAATTGGTCTCGGTAGACTGGGCAGATGGCATATTTACATGTACAGTGAATATTATCTACCTCATCTAAATTAATACTGAACAAAATAGGGAGCTTAACTAGGCAGAGGTCTCTTCTGGGCAAATAGATCATTTTCCAATCACATACTCACTTGCACCTCATAATGAGTTGGGGGAGAACCGAAGGAAGGGATCAATTCTAAAAATAGTATCTCGCTCCCCTGCAAACAAGATCTACTTACAGAAACGAGAATGTCAGTGCCAGCACTGGGGAAACAGCTCACACTAACTAACTTGTTACTCTCTGAAGAATTATATTCTTCTGCCAACTTTTTCAGGAAAATCTAATAAAACATTGATGAAATGGAATTACAATTTTCCCCGCATGAAGATTAAGTGGGAACATGAGTCTACACGATAGACAGTTTCTGCATTCATCTCGTGTCTGCCCAACTGCAGAAGTCCTTGGGAAACAGCAATGTAGAATATTTCTAAACTGAAGCATATCTGAAATAGTAGATGTCAGCGTGAGTCCTACAGGCAGTGACAGTCAATGCCGGCTTGTTGCTAGCTATTTTTGCAACCGCCTATAAAGTTTGACACAGCCAGGCAGTCTCGTCTTAGGGCTGAAACCTATTGTTTCAGAAGAAATTAAAGGGGAGATAATTATTATCAATATTTAATTAACAGGTACTGCATCTGTAGGCATAATTATGTACAAGCCTGTGTGCTGGTATCTGTCTGAGAGGAAAACCGAGTTTCTGACAAAGAGTGTAAGGCTAGAACTAAGGGTAGATGCCTAGGGTACCCCTCAAACTGGAGTAACTCAGCTGAGTGATTTCTACAGAGTATTTGCCATCTGTTGGTGATGACTCAAGCGAAACAAAGCACAGATGGATCTTAGTCCCAATTTTTGTCTTTTTCTTTTTTTGCCTGAGCTCTTCTAAACTTCAGAGAGGATTAGGATTTTGTGTTGTTTCGGAGGAGCGTATTTTTATGGTGAGCAGCTCTTAGTTTGTACTTATTCACAGCTAATTTTCAAACCACTGAAAGTAATAAATGATGCCACAAGTTTCAGCTTTAAGGCTACGTAGTGTTCTTGGAAAAAACTTCCAGTCTCCTTATAATGCATTCGGAAATGCTCTCTGCCGTTTATTGGAGCATAGATCATTCAGCTTCACTCTTCACACATCTATTACCTGGTGAATGGGATTCACAACAGCCAGCATGCTCAGCAGGGAGACTCCTGAATTAGCCAAGACAAATTACCACCAAAAAAAAAATTATATAATAATAAAAGAAAAAAAAAATGCAGACTGAAATCTTGCATATCTCCTGAAGCATTACAACCTCGACAGGAGACTCTGCTGGAATGAGATTCACATTCTTAAATGTTCTGCTAGCCTATGATGACCAAGCAATCACTTTGAGTACAGAAAATTGGCTCAATCTTTTCTTCAAAACAGAAACAACCCCTCCAAGTGGTGCTGTAATCACCTGTTATTGTTAAGAATACATGTGGTTTAAGCAAATAGTAAAAAGAAAAAATATATAGATATCTTTCCCATTAAGGGGAAGACACAGGCATTTTACCTTGTTTGACCACTTCACAAGTGAAAGCCACTGGGGCTACTATTATGTGCTGAATTCCTGCTTGCAAAGAATTAATCATTTGAGCACCCTCATTGGATCACAGTCCTCAGGAGAGTTCAGCGTATCTGGTAGATGAATATCAATGCCCCTAAGCAGGATAAATCCTAAAATACTCCTCTCAGTCCAGATGGGAAATATGCAAACAAGCAAGTTAGTGACGTGCCTGAGCAGCATTACCAGGGAAAACTGAGGCATCTGCAGATGCTCACTGCCTGGTGGGGGAAGCTGGGTCCTTGCAGATGACTTTCCGGGCTGAGCTTCTCTTACACTGTAGGGACCTTCCTTGTAGTAGCTCCTAAAGGCAATAATGAATGTTCCTGGAAAACACGGGACTTGGTGCTCTCATAATGAGCTTGTTAATGGCTTGACTACTTCCAAAGCTACTTACAGCCAAACCACAGGTGGCTCATGCCCGAGCCACAAGCGCAATCAGGAAAGACAGAGAGCAGAGAGGGGGCTGCCCAGCCCTGACCCCCTCCCAGCACACAAGCTGGATGTGCAATGGCTTGGCACCTTTCCAAGTTCAGATTTAACACCTTTTCCAATAAAAGCCATTAAATTGAACACAAAGTAAATCCACAATCCGAGGCTCAATTCAATTGGCTCTCCACCTCTTTATTATAGGTAACTCCTGAAATTTTAGATTGCCTTTCAACTTTTGTCTTCTCTGCTGATCTATGTGCAGAAACATACTGGTTTATAAAGCAGAAAAGGCTCAATTGATATTTTTACTTTTAGTTTTGATTGGTTTATGTATGTTTGCCATTCATTAGATGCAACTCTAGCAAACACGAAACCTTCTAACACAGTTAATGTACTTGTCTTCAACCACTTAAGGGCCAGGGCCATTTATGGAGTAGTTTGTGCATGTGGACTAGCTTTAGCTAGAAAGAATATAATTTAGTACTACTGAGTAATTTCACTTGGAAAGAATGCTACCTGTAATTTCATGAATTTTCATTTCATTATAGCATTGTTTTCTCAGCTATGGATCCCTATACAACACAATATATCAACTAGCAATGTACCAATCAATCAGGTAATTTTACAATTTTAAAATAAACTGATTTTCTATAAAGGTTTTCCTGAATTCAAACCTATACTGATTTTAAAGAGCAGTTGTGCCACGTACCCGCTGAACTGGGGCAATCACATTGCTTGTATTCAATAGGAAGTTAGCAAGTTCTTTGCCTATCTTGAATCCAACTCAAAATAACTTCTGAAGAATTTTGAGTAGAAGACGACACATGTAACTGAGAAGTAAAAGTATCAGCAACAGTGATCTTGAAGAGCAAAAATAGCAAGAATACCTAGGTGGATCTGGTTCAGTAACCTGCTCTTTCCACCCTGATACAGATGATAAAACCTAAAATACTACGCAGAATCCATAGTGCTGGAACAATACATTTTCACTCAGGATCATGGCACAGAGAACAATGCATTTAGAAAGCACAAATTCAAATTAATTGTGTTTTCAGTTTATGTGTTTCCATTAAATGTACCCAATTACCTTCTTACACACTGGAAAGGAAGCGATTTTTCAGTAGTGGCGGCCTCCGTTTACTAACATAATTTGTCTGTTCAAGAGTTGTAGGAGCAGGAAGGTGGAACCTATAAATTCCAGACCATACTGCCCAGGAGAACTGAAAAGCACTGATAAAACAGAGAAATATGGCTAAAAGCTAGATTTTTATGCCTGAGGCATGCTACTGCTTGTGGCACCGATTTTTAGACGTATGACTGATGTACTTCTGCTGATGGAACTGCACAGATTTAATAAAGTACAGCTAATTTAAAATTGCAGAAAGATACTCTGTCCTCATATAGTACTTTTCAAGCAGTGCAAATGCACAGAAGTTGAATCCCACAATCCTCCTTAAAGTGTTATCTAGCAGGATTAGAAGGGTGGTATGGACAGAACCCCTTTTTTCTCTTAAAGTTGTTGAACCCCACGAGCTTGCTTTGACTTACTCAGTACCTCACTAAATCTGGCCGTGTGTGATTAACTGCAGTAATACCTCTAACCAAGAAGAAAGCCTCACATTTTGTAACTCTCACTGCTCTGGCTTCGCCAACAGACATTCCTTCCTTCGACAAGGAACAAATCCCAGCACTCATGGATAGCAACCCTGCAACATCTTGCTTCACAAATAAGGGGTTTGTTGTGGAACAAAGAGTTAACACATAATATCTTAGAACTAGCAAAGGATCCGATGGCTTATTAGAGAAACGTCCATCTTCATTCTTGGACTGTTCAGTAATTCTGGCTTTACAACGGCATTAAATATGGCTGCAGCCAAAAGTATATCAGGACATTAAGTAGGTTTCTGTAAGCTCTTTAGAAGTACGGACTATTTCATTCAAAAATAAAGATAATGGCATAACTTCTAAGCCATGGTCTCCACCATTCTTTTGAATGAAGGAAGAAGAAAACGAGAGTGTTTTCCCAATGGAGAGACCCCTGGAACTTCCATGTCAAAGTGAGAAAAGAGTCTATTTGTAAGTCAGTGAGGTTTTTTTGGTGTATTTGAATCCTTATTTTTGTCCTTTGGAATGATGGATCCTTGGAGGATGTAGAAACAACTACGCTGGATGTGAATTTACAAAGTCTAAGAGAAATAGCACAAGGTGACATGATTTCACAGGAAAAGTCTCTTGTGACATTTTTGCCGTAATGCCTTACAAACAGTCCTGCTCATGGCCTAATCAGGAACCCGGAAAGGCAATATCAGTCTCCAAAAGGTTAAGGGACATACTGAGAAAGCATGACTGGTAATCCCAAATATGTCTTCACATCAGACAATTCACCTTTGGCAGGCTCTAGCATGAGTTATACATTGTCTCCAGGTCTTACATTCAGACCTACAGAAACAACTTGCAGTAGCACCACACACTAACCTCTTCTATTTCAGGAAAAAAGAAACACGTTGCTCATCTTTATGTAAAACTCTTACATCTATTTTTTTTTTTTCCAAAGTACAGGATACACTGGCAGAGGGAAACACAACAGTATTTACCTCAAAAGCCATGGAGAACAGGAAGATAAAGTGCTTTTTTCCCTTTAACCAAGCCTTCAGATTTTGATGTATTTTCCATTTAAAGAGTGTTGAGCTTAGCAAAGCTGTAACGTACAATGTCAAAAAGCTCGGCCACAGGTTAGTGCTGTTTCTTGATAGTGATATTACAGGAATGATTTCTAAAGAGTATACTGAGAGCACAGCCAGTGTCTTAACCTTTTTTCTATGTCTGCTGAACAACTATATCTTATGCATAGAATTCTCTCCAGCCTCCTGGACTATGTCCAGTCCTTATACAGATTGAGAGACAGAGAGGAAATCCCACAATAGGAACACAGAGAAAAGGAATTTGCATGTATATTACTTTAAAACCATTCAGCTTGACCTTTCATGAAGAATGGTTTAAAGGCTGAATTCTCTGACTGTGAATGCAAAGGTTAATTGTCTTTATTGAGTATTGCTGATAGGGTCCTAGAAACCCATGATGGTTTCTTGGAGGGACGTAGATAGGGAAGGGAAGGCTAGCAGAGAAAAAACTGCATCCCTTAGTATCCGCGCTAAGATGTCCATGTCCCCAGCAGAAACATGAATAAACGAAGTAGGCTCTCATAAGAATGTGTTGAGTGTCACTGAGTACTATATTTTTCATTATGGAATGACTAACTTAAAACAGAAATATAACCACCTACCTAGTCTCATCAAAAGTCCTCCCACACCACACCAAGCACATGAATTTCTCTGGCTCCCTCTTTTAAAAAAACATAAATTTCCAGGATTCCCCTGGGCATTCGTTCTCCTATTCATTTAAACAGTGGAGTGATTTTTCATGTTTAAGACCACAAAGCTACTGAATCAACCTCTTGTTTAAACTTTGTGTGAATTTCTTTATCAAATATTTCCTAAACGACATAAATCGCATTGGAAGACTACGATCACAAAACCTCATGTGTGATCAGTTTCACACGGATGGTAAGTAAGTAGTTTTATAGCACCAGGAAATACAAAGATGTAAACAGACTATAAATATTTTCTCATGAACTGAATAATAAAACCCAGCTAGTGTTTACAAGATGATTCAGAAATACTGCAGTTCAACCATTTTTTTGCAAATTAAAAGTGGTGATTTCAAGACGCTTGAAGACCCTATTAAAAATAATATTGAAATGAAAATTCTCACTGAACCAGCATCTTCAAGTAAATAAGAAATGGCTTCCAGGATGTTTTAATCATGCTAATTTCACTGTTAGCGTATGTTCCGTTACAAACCAACTTCCCACCAGAAACGTACTGGTGTTTTTCAGACCAGAAGGAATACTATCTCTTGCTACCTAAGACCATACACAAATCGTAGTTACTAAACAAACATAAGAGAAGCGGCCACGACACTTGTTAAAGGAATTGTATGTCAAACAACCAGACAGATGCGAAGGACAAATTCTGTAATGACCTACTCAGCATCAATGAAAATCACAAGTCAACAGCAGTCCAGCAAACACAGTGGCCTCTCTACCCTTCTTGGCAAACCAAACTCGGACAGTTTCAAGAAATTAAATACAAATGCATCAACATAGGTTTTGAAGACATTAAATGCAAAGTTTGCAAGTTAACTGGTTGTATTTTAAACACAGAAACAAATTAGTAAGCCCTATAAAATACACAGTGCTCACACAGCCATAGTTTCATGCGTGTCGAAATGCAGATATAAAAAACCCACATATACTTTAGGTAACAGAAAGTGCTTCACAACACTAACCCAAGACTACAGTGCAACTACAACACCATCACTTAGTCTGTGTTTTCAGTGCTACTTTTTTTTTAAACAAAAGCCCCACAGGCTTGTGAATTAAAAAGCCAGAAGAAAGTTCATGTATGCATCCCAGACAGAAGATGAGACAGATCAAAGGAAAGCCAGAACAGCTCAAAACCTCTGGAAGAAGAGTCTCTCTTTTCAGTACTGATCCGTTTCATCAGGAATTCGTGCATGGACTAGTAAGGGGAAGCACACCTACCCTCATTAGCAGGTGTTGCACATATGGTACCTGTTCAGTTTTTCACAAAATGACCTTTCACAACATATATTCATTATGCATCATTATTTATATCATTCAGAATTCATTACAATCCATGCAATATATAACATGCAGACTTCAAGTTTATACTTAGTGCCTGATATATACATAAAAGCTGTATATATCACATAATACATATCTTCCATACCATTATTGTATATTATGATTAGAGCCAGCTCATTTGACTTGGGCTATTAGTAGGGAAGTTATCATTCCTTTTGGCGCTTGCTGGCATATCTTTGTCATAATGGAGGGAACCCAGTGCTGTGAAAAACAGTTTCAACCTGTTTATTAAATACCCGGCAAGTTCCGCTGTGACACCCTGCCACCACATTGGACATTTTTCACATGAGCCTTCCGTATGTAGGATGTGGGTTTGAGCTCACTCAACATCTCCGGACCTACAGCTGAGTTTACACTCTGACTCCATCCCTTTATCCCGGCAAAGTACTGGTTTGGCCCAGGGGTGAAGTAGTGAAGCGTATAAATGACTCCTGGCCAGAAACTAGTGAAAGCTTTTCCCGACTCTTGAAGCTGCTCTTCAACCTGCCCAACCACAGCGACGCCACCAGCTGGGAACAGCTTTATCCTCCCGAGAGCTTTGCCCTCCCTGATCTACCTGCCGGTGGGAATGCGGCTTGGAGGCTTGGCACTGCGGGAAAGCCCAAGAACGGCTAGTGCGAGCCATAGTCAGCCGGGCCGGGGCGGGCGAGCGCGGCCGGCGGNCCGGGAAAAGGAATGTGCCCGAGCGGCTCGTCCCGGAGAGCCTAAGAGTATCCACGGAAATGCCTCTATTTGAAGCTCTCCTCAATCTTATGAAAAGGAAAAAAAGGAAAAAAAAATAAAATTAACCCTTTTTAAATTTTTTTTTCAAGTGCTGATGGTTGGGAGCAGCAACATTTCCCAGCTCGGCTGCTGTGCTCAAGGTCGCTCAGCCTATCCACGCCGCAACGTTAGCCTTAATTAAAGAGATTAATGGGAACCCCTTCCTTCTGTACACCAGCCCTGCGCCGGGCGCCCCGCTCACGGAGGGACGTGCCTCTCGGGCTTTAAGGACAATCCCTGCAAAGTGCCTTCCCCTTTCAGCATAAACGTATTTTCCTTACAGATCCTTTAAAAAGAATCTGTTGAAATTAAAAACACAGCCCTGGAGATGTCCAAGGCCAGGCTGGACGGGGATTTGAGCAACCTGCTCTAGCGGGAGGTGTCCCTGCCTTGCAAGGGGGGTTGGAACTCCATGATCTTTAGGTCCCTTCCAACCCAAAACATTGTATTCTATGTTGCTATGAAATAAAACTTTTCCCCACACACACACACCTTAATTGGAAGACTCGGTTCCTGCCTTTCCCACACCAGCTGTCTCCTGTAAACCTTGGAAAGGCTAAAGCAGGAGGACTCCCCAGCTGAGGCAGTAGCAGCGCCTGAAGCGCTGCGAAGACCAACGCTTCTCCAGCAAAAGAGGGTTTTTTTTATCACCACCTCCTTCCTGCGCTTCCATCGCATTCAAATCCCCAAGCAGGGCTACCCTTCGGCTGTGTCTTCCCTTACAGCAGTCGCCAGCGAGACTGGGGCGGGTGTGGATTTATTTATTCTATATATTTCTTACAGACAAGTGTGCTGGAGTACTTTCAGGTGGGGCTTGGCAGAGAAAGCAAGGAGCCCGCCGCAGCACTTCAGTGCCCACCGGAGTTTCTCTCCCCAGGGAGAGCCCTCCTTCCTGGCGGGGAAGCCGGCGCCCCGAGTGGGTGTCCCGGGGAAAGGCTTTGCCTGCGGCGGGGGAGAAAGGCTCTTCTTCCCCTTCCTCTCCCATCGCCTCCTTCACCGTGTAGCCGTACCTCCACCACCCCCGCGGCGAGGCGTGTCGCGTCCCCCCGCCCTTCCGGCTCCATAGATGGCGATATACATATATATATATATTATTATTATTCGAGTCCAATTTCAGTCGGGGCTCTCCACCACCCAGGGCAGGCTCTCTAGCTCCGCAAAGGAGCATGCTCGGCGCTCTCAGGCATGCTCCTTCGGTGGGGAGGGAGGCAGAGCAGGGCCGGGGAGGGCGAGGGGGGGGGAGGAAATCCTCACACTCGCCCCGTCCTAATGCAAAGTTTTATTGTTCCAGCGGCCCAGGAGCCAGGGGCCGAACCGCCACCCCCTTCCCCGCCTCTTACCGTCGCTTTCTCCCCTCAGGGAGGGNNCTTTCTCAGCTCAGGGAGGGGACCCGGGGGATGGCGAAGAGGTGGCAGGGGGTTGGGTTACCCCTCGCTCCGGCGGCGAGGGGAGGAGGAGGAGGAGGAGGAAGAAGAGGAGATGCCCAGGCGAGGAAGGCAACTTCTGCCGGGAAACCCGCAGGTCCGCTGCCGCCTCCTCCCAGGGCGAAATCACTGCTGCGCCGGGCGCAGATGCATTGCCGGCAGCACCATCATCATCATCGTTAATACCGTTATGACGATGCTCGGGGCCGCGCTCGGCTCTGGCAGCTGCCTCTCCAGCGCTTCCCCCCACCGCGGGGCCGCTGCGTCCGGTTCCGCGCCCCCCGCCCGCGTCTGCGGGACCTCCCTC
>VZTM01009994.1:13635-38061 GCA_013400555.1 Jacana jacana | reverse complement strand
AAAAAATATATAAATAAATAAAAAAGGGAAAAAAGGGAGGGGGGAATCTAGTCTCTCAGTTTCCAGCCTAAACTCAGCCTTGTCCTCCAAACCCTGGCAGCTCCCCTCAGTCTCATTCTCCGCGATCACGCCTCCACCGGTTAAAATAAATAAATAAATAAATAAATAAATAAATAAATAAAAGAAATATTTCACTTTTTTTTTTTTTAAAAAAAAAAGAACTCCCCTAAGGATTAAAGCGACAGGTGATTCTTCTCTGGTGAAAGAGGTTCGCGTCCTCTGGCAATGAAAAGAGAAGACGGGGGAAAAAAAAAAAAAAAAAGAATCCACTCTGTTTAAAGATTATGTTTGTTGTTTTTTTTTTTTTCTTCTGCAATAAGCTCAGAAACCGGCGAATCGCTGCATCCCGACAAAAAATCCTGCTTCCCTGGACAGCATCATGCAGCAAATTTCAAGCAAATGTGTTCAAACTGAAGAGAAGAGTCTATGATAAAAGCCTTTCTCCGTCATGCCTACTCTGGTAGCTAATTTGGCACCCTCTGAGCGCAAGACATTAGCGATGAACAATTTCGCTGGCAAGATAACAAAAATCCCCCAAGTCCGGCATAGACTCAAAAATTCTTTTGCAGCTAAAGGTATTCTCTCAATAATAATAATAAGAGTAGTAATAAAATAATAATAATTAAAAAAAATATAAGAAAGTCTGTAGGGGATGGTCTTCTTTGAAGGTTATGCTAAAAGAGTTGGGAGGAAAACAGGAGGTGGATCGCTTGCAGGAGAGAGAAGGGAGAGAGACGGAGATTTCCCCCTTCGTTCTTGTTTTACTGTCCTTCACCGCCAGGTGACTGACTTCCCTCCTCACGGCCCGAACGGGGGGGATTTCTCCAGCTCTCAAAAAAAACCCAACATTTCCTTTCCGAGCAGCGCAGCCCCCGGGTCTTAACGCCGCCCCGCCGCGGTTCCCCTCCGCCTCCCTGCCGCCACCGTCGCCAAACGGCTCCTCTCGCTAGCCCCACCTGCCTTGAATCATAGCCACACTCACCGATTTAAGAAACCGTTATTGCTTCGTGTATCTCTCTTCATAAATATATATATGTATATATTTATATCTGCAGGTGTGTCTAGGTTAAGATGATGCAAAACTTCTCCAGCCTGGAGAAAAGGAGTCTGAAGGGAGACCTAACTCTCTGCAACTACCTGAAAGGAGGGTGTAGATGGGTAGGGGTCGGTCTCTTCTTCCAAGTCAGCAGCTATGGGACAAGAGGGAATGGCTTCAAGTTGTGCCAGGGGAGGTTCAGATTGGGCATCAGGAAAATTTTTTACATGGAAAGGGTTATCAAGCGTTGGAATGGGCTGCTCAGGGAAGGGATTGAGGCACCATCACTGGAGGTATTTAAGAGACAGGTTGACATAGTGCCATGGTTTACTGATAGGTTGTTGCTTTTTTATCAGTTAGGCTGATGGTTGGACTAGATGACCTCAAAGGTCCCTTTCAACCTAGACAATTCTATGATTATACGATTCTATGAATCTTTGGCTTAAGATGCACAGGTTTTGTGGAATATATCTATCATTAATGTGCTGTAGCTATGGTGGAGCAGCATTTTTGATGGCACACAGATGAAGTCTGAGTCTTTCCCAGGGTGTTACTTTACTAATCTCTCTTCCCAAAGGACTTAGTGTCTTGCAGTTCTCACATCGGTACAAAGAGAATAAAAATTAGATCTAAAAATTCAGATTCCTCCCCACTGAGATCCTGATTTTATCACAGTCCTTTGTTGTAAGTCTGTCACTGCAGTTGGGGAGAACAAGGCTATGGTTATTGGTTTCTTGCTATCAGTCTTTTGGGGGCCTTATTTATTAACTCCATGAATGGCCAATTCCAAACCATCACTTTCTAGTACTATCATCTCCTTTCTACACTACTTTAAATAGGCTGAGTATTCCTGATAATTTGACAGAAGTAGACAGATCTAATAGCTCAAAGTGCATTTTCTGTTTCCAGTTCAATATAGATTTTTTTGGAGCTTCCAACACTGCAAGGTTAACATAAGCTTAAGCCCTGGGTGATGGCCAGTGATAGCTGTTTCTGAAGACTGAATATAGCCCTTATCTTCTGGAAAACTCTACAGATGCAAGGCAGACACAGGGAAATGACATTTCTCCTCTTAGCACAAATTGTACATGACTTCCAGGTTCATTGTGAATGCACTGTAAATATTATTATTATCATTAGTCTAGAACTGCAATTTGTAAAGATTAAAGAGTTGGTCTGGCAGTCCAGTGTGAGCCAACAGACTCATGTCCAAACAAAAGACTGCCAACATGGACACTAAATCAACCTGCTGTAGGACCTGTAGATGTTTAAAAAGATTATTTTTTTCCCCGACAGAAAAATACTACCCTACCCCACGCACCCCTCAAAAGAAAAATCTGGAGAGACTTCTGTAAGAGACCACGCTGAAGGAAAATCTCTCTCAGAAGGCACTTCTAAACTACCCTGATGTGTCAATATGCTCTCTCCTGGGAAGAGGCGACACCTCAGTGTGTGACACCAACCAGGGGATGGAGTATGAGGGCACCTTAGTGCTCTAGACAGTGACCCTGGATAACCAGAAGACCCCTGAGCCTCTCCATACATCCCCAACTGTTTGCATGACGCTTAGTAGACCAACAAGTAGCTGCACAAAATGCAACTTTACAGAAACCTTGACCTTCTACTGTCTTGTTGCTGCAGACTTTCTTGGATGGGGCACTCCTCAGCTGGTTTTCATATTGGCACAGAATTTAAGGGGATGTGACATGTTTTAGAATCCTCTGCTAAATTTGGTTGATATTGGTCAAGAAAGCCAAGAGAAGAGACAAGGAAAATTGACAGGACAATCACATAAGCCTAATTTGCTTAGAAAATGAGGCAAACCAAATTGATTTTGTCAGTTGCTTGAATAATACTTTAAAATGTTTCTCTCTTCATAGGCAATATACCCTAACAAGTTAATTTAAAAGTGGGTTTTTTTGTTGCTAAGGCAGGTACTTCAAATTTAAATAGCAAACTTCTAGTTGCTTCATATATCTTAGGGTTTTTGTCTCATGTATAACCTGTAAGATACCTATTTTCTTATTGCAGGGCCATCGTTCAGAAGACAGGACTGACATTTTCATCCTCATTATTCATGTATGGCTCCATGTCTTATTTGTTGCATACAATGTGGAATTATTATTTTCTCTAAAGAGGGCCTCCCATTTCATGCAGCACTGTTAACAACTCTATGCTGTATAAGCATCAACACAAAATTTTGATATAAGGGGGAATCTTATAATCGCTGTTAATACAGGGGGAAACTGAAATGAAGCCAAGAGACAGGATCCATCAAAGAACCAAGCAAATCTTTAAGCAAATCAGCGTCTGAGCTCTGAAAATGAGCCCTGAGCCTGGTCTTTGCAAATGAGTGCCTGGAAATGAAGAACAGGAAGCATCAGCAGTCGGTGAAGTCCCCAAGCAATGACTTTGACCTTAGGCCCTTTGTTCAGCAGATCAACACATGGGAGACCAATGAAAGAAATCTGTTATTTTGTGCAAATCTATCTGCCTTAGCTACTATATAAATCACCTTTATTCATGTATTCGTTTCATTCACCTAAGTCTTCCAGCTTTTTTTCCCCCCTCTCTAACAAAACACTATGCCAAAGTCATTCACTGCCTGATCCCATGTCTTTTCCGTGCCCCAGTCTTCCTATGTCATATATTATCATATACTCCTGGTATGCATAATTAAGGTTTATATGTAGGATATAATTAAAGACTGTATTGTCAGGATATAATTAAATACTGTACGAGAGGAGAATCCTGGAAGAATAGGCATCCTTAAAAACTGAGTGTTTAACTTTGAAGTAGTTGACTTAGGTTAAGATCAAGTTCAGGTTATTTTTTGGTATTCATTCTTCCAGGGTTGTGTGTGTTTGTTTGCTTGGTTTTCCTTTTATTAGGAAAGAGACTTACTTTCTGCAGATCCTTGTTGTATGTTTTTATAGCAGAGTTGAATCTGAAGGACAGGAGCAGGGTAGAGAACGTATGCAGGGTTCTGCGATGGTTGCCCAGGTCAGAGCACAATTTCACCCAATCTGGAAAAGGTGCCTCCTGGACTTAAAAAAAAAATAAATTCTGCAGTCATTTAAGACTGCACACAAACAACAAGGGGAGCATATTTTCCTAAATAAAGTCTGCAGAAACATTTTTTTATAAAGTATTTCATAATCTGGAGATTGTGGCCAATTCCCCCCTGTGATACATCCCAATACTGAGCAAGTGCAGGTCAAATCTGTGCTGGGAGCAGTGAAAAGGTACAGCTTTGCAGCAACAAACTGTGTTTTTTAAACAGGAACAGTATTTTCAATGCTAGGCACATGTCACAATTTCTTTATCTTTCCAGTGATGCAGAGACTATGTCCCAAGCAACATGGGACAGGGTGCTTTCTCCTCTCATCGCTGCATTGATCTCACCTTTGAAAGAGACTTTTTCTCAGATTGAGGAGTTTCCAAGGAGACCTTCTTGGGTGAGTTTGTCTTCTCTAGGCATAGGCTATTTACTGGGTTGCTTTAGGCTCTCGGTATAGCCTGTGCAGGAAGATAAACACTTCTGAAGGGTGACTTACTTCATAAAGCTCTGAATCATCTTTGGAAGGGACTGTTTCCTTCTGACTGTATGGGGAGTTCCTGAATTTAGACAGCTGAATCTGGGACCACATGCTCAGTAACTTAATACAGATACAGTTGAACTCAAGCCAGAGTTACACGCATGCATCTGAAAGAAAAAACGACGTCAATCATCATGAAACCATGGAAAATGATGGAATCTTTCATAGTGAAGCCACAGGTGTTACACTCTGTCATTTGTCATCCTTTTAAAATAGAGAGGACAATTTTCTTAACAAACTGTTAGCAGAAGGGAAAAATAATTCAAAAGCCAATCCAGGTACAATACCTATGATACATTTCACAGTATTTTCCATTTTAAAAAACATCAAACCCACAAGGCTAGGGATACAGACAGGCTTCAGTATCAAATATAAGTACATATGAGTACTAGTAGAGTTCTTAAACAGAATTACTACATTTTTTCCCAAGTTGTAAGGGAACCCTGTATACCTGAGAATGTTTTTTATGCTGTTCTACAATGTGTGATTTATTTTTTTTTTAAATGTGAATGTCAGGCTAATGTAGGTATATGTATGTTGCATTATAATTATTTCTTAGTGTGTGTATTCTGAGTAACATAAAATTGGAGATCTTCGGGCTGAAGTCAATAAAATACCAATCTGTCTTCCATACTTCAGAACCCATCACAAGCCAGAAAGAAGAATTTTCCTTGGCCTAGCAAAGCTTCTAAGGTGCAGAGAAGCCGCTGGGACTTATGAGAGCTAAGAATAAGGAAGAACCATAACACAATAATAAGAAAAACAGAGCAGGGAGCAAATAAATGTTTCCCATGAGCTGTTATGTTTAGCTTTATCATGTGAGAAAATAAATGTGTTGGCAATAAAAATAGACGTCTAAGACTCATCCCAATCATTCTTCTATTCACTGCTGAAGCACTTTTACATTGAACAAAAAATGGGATATTTAAAGCTGTGTTGTGGATGATGCTCAGTTTGCATTGACTTGGAGTTATTATGATCCTGAATACAAATTACTATAGTTGCAGCACTCTACTGTATGTTGGTCTCTAGCTTGTGGGTCATGTTTTTTTCTAGGCCACTGTTCTATGTCATCCTAGAAAAGTCTACAGATCTTTGAGATGAGTGAATGAAATCTGAAGGCAAATGGGGAAGCTGGAGAAATAAAGTCAATATTCAGATTGAATTAATAATATGAAAGTTTTAAGAGATTAAGTAGTTTGACATAAATTAGGCCTGGAAAGTTCAGGTGCTGCCTTCCCAAAAATTTTGGGCTTGGCGTTCTCATCACTCCACCCAACCTTCCCCTTTTTCTCCATCTCTACTCTGTTTCTTTTTCATTTTCCAAAGACTCTAGCACCAAATATGTGCAAACTTACATGTGACGATTCTAGTATAAGGCCTGCTTGAAAGCTAATACAAAGGAAGTAGTTCTTAACTCTCTAATACAACTATTTTAGATTGTGCTCACTCTTAGGAGCTGACATTCAAATACTGCTTATCAAAGGTACAGTTCCCCTACATGTTAGAAGTTGTACAGTAAAAATAGTACTTGTTGGAAAAATTCATTATAATGCCTACTTTGCCAATTAAATTAACACACAGCGAGCAATATGATATTTAGAGAAAATGCAAGCTGATAACAATAAGGTATATATATATTTATTATTTTTTTTAGTAAGGGCAAAAAATAAGGTATTATTTGTCATGAAAAGATGCATTTTCTGTCAAATTGCTCCAAGAGATCAAATTTATGCATAGAACAGTCCAACTGAGAGATGACATAGTTAGGAATACTACTTTTGCTCTGCCAGTGACCTGCTCTGTGACCTTATGCAATTCAATAACTCCCTTCCCTTTATTGCTGCAGTTTCCACAACTGTAAAATGAAGAAAACTATACTTAGATATCTAAGTTTATGAATGAGAGAGCCTGCCAAGTATTATCATATAGTAATCCCAATTGCAGCCTACCAGTTTGGATATTCAAAAAAGAAACACTGTTCACACTTCCAGATCAACAAAGTACAACATTTCTATAGCTCAAAAAATTTAAGGTATTCTTATAATGCATAATCCATATGCATAATTATCTTTAATACATATGGATTCCTGAATAATTATCCTTCTTAACAAAATTATTTACTAATCTCTAGTAAGTGATGTGAGCATTTCAATGAATAAATATGCAAATAGATAATTATGTTGAAAAATCTGTAAACTTTTAGCTATAATTAAAATAAATATTATGAATCAGGACAAAAAAGTCCCACTTCATGTAGGGAAAACATTCATTTTCTAGTGCACTGCTTAGAGAAGTTGGTCATTTCCATAGGAAAGAAATCGTTTCAGACCATGGTGAGTTTTATCAGGAGGTAAAAGCTTTTTACAACAATGGTATTTAGACTGTAAGCTCTTGAGGACTGAGACCTTTTCTTTTTAATATCTAGAAAGTGCCATGCAAAGATACATGTATACATTAATATTTAATACACAAATATTAATAATACCTCTAAGTGAGGAGCATACTTTCTCACCAAATCATGTTAGATTACAGCTCTGAATGTAAATATAACAGTCTTACAATTGTAACTAGAGCTATTCCTAAGTAATACCAAGAAACACCCAAGTGTGTGTTTGCAGTCTGAAAGTACCTGTAAATCAGATTTCTGAGAGTACGGGATTTGTGTGCTTTGAGATTGTGTATGTTTATATGTGTGAATGGACAACTCTCTGATCACCTTGGAGCCCAATGACCATCTTCAACCTGCATTAACAGAGGTCTTTAATAGATCCTCCCACCTATTTCTGAAAGTAAGCAACTGTAAACAGGAGAGAACAAAGAAGATGCCAATACTTTCACTAAAGGGACTTTAAAGGGTAAAGTCAATGCACCTCACCAGGTATCCACAGGATCTAGTGGTTATCCAGTGGAAATCTACAGGAAAACAGTAATTTTAAAAAGCTTTAACTATATATATGTATTTATCAGACATGAGAGCAGTTCCTATGCAGTCAAGCTTAGTGCCCTTCAATGATCCTCTCATGTCTAGCAATGAGCAGTCTTTGAGAAAAAGGGGGTTTTTTGCAGTTATGTGTATCACCCTAGTGGATTCTCTGCTAATTAGGGGTGAGCTCATGTTGCAACCTTAGGATAAGGCAGTTAAAATGTTGATCAACCATAAGAAAACCTAAAGGAAAACAGGCTTTGTTAGGTGCAGTGCTCAGGCAAACATAATTTTTATGATATTGATATACTCACTAAATTTATATATTAAAGTCCCATTACATAATATTTATATACACATATATGCAATTCTACCTATTTGAATACTTTCAACAGGCCTACTTCTGTCAATACAGCTTGTAAGCGACAGCAGGTCAACTGGATTAGAGAATGTACGAAACTGGTCCTATTTCTTATTAAAAAAAAAAGAAATAAGAAAAAAGAAACATCTGTGTTGCTGGATTGAATGCAGCTGGCCACATCCTGTAGCCCTGTCAAATGGCAAACACAGCATGGAGTTCCCATTCGTGTCTTTTAGGGCAATATGAAAAGCACATAAGTCATTTCTGTGTACATTAGGTTATGGGTCTAAGTTGCTGCAGATTTATATTTCAGTGTATTGCTGGAATTTAGTACTTGAGCTTTGGGCTTGCTAAAACAGTGTAGTCACAGAATCACATCAAGAAATCCTGGCCATTTTCTCTTCCTTTATGTGAGGTGCAGAACAACAATTGCTGTATGCATCTCAGACAGCGTTTTAAAATAAATAAATAAATGTAGGAACACAGCATCGCTTCTGGTCAAACTTACCCTGCACTTGGGGAAACATTTAAGTGCAGAAGCACTGTGTGTAACTGGCACAATGCACCACTTTTTGGAAAATGGTATCCCTAAGGAACAACAGTTCGTCATGGAGGCTGCTGCTAGCCCTTCCAATGCATAAATTATTCCTCCTTTCAGTGCTGTGCATATCTGAGGGCATAATCAAGTCTTAGTGCTGGAGGGAGATACTTTTTGTTCTGAGAAATGAAGCCTGGAAAGAAGCCATTTTGCTTAATTTCTGCGAGGCATTACTCCTAAGCTTCATAAGGGAATGCTCTGCACTTCACTGTTCTGCTCAGGTTCTTCCACACACTGAGAATTTCTGGAACACCTCAAGAGAGATGAAAGTTCCCATACTCATCTCCATTTCTGAGTAACGATCAGGAAACCTGCAGCAAACAACCACTGGGTAGTTCTGAGTGTTATGGTTCACTGCAGGCTCTGCTGCCTCAGGCCACCAGTTCAAATCCAACCTAGTCCTAATGAATGACTATTGATGACTGTTTAGAGAGATCCATGGCACACACTAATGTGCACATAACAACTATACAACTCAACGTTACCACCTGCTACAATCATACGTCTAACTGCACGTAAGAGAATGCTCTCCCAGAAAAGCGACATACACAAGTTACGACTGGGTAGCACAGTTCATTTCAGACTTCCACCTTTTTGTACTCAAATGATATAAAATCTTAAAGATCAAAGGATAAACTAAAGGCAAATAAGATGCAGGTACAGTTCAGGAGCACTTAGTGTAAAGCAACCCTATACAGGCTGAGAGAGCTGGGGTTGTTCAGCCCAGGGAGACCTTATAGCAGCCTTCCAGTATCTGAAGGGAGCCTACAGGGGAGCTGGAGAGGGACTCTGTCAGGAAGTGTAGTGACAGGACAAGGGGTAATGGCTTTAAATTAAAAGAGGGGAGATTTAGCTTAGATACTAGAACGAAATTGTTTCCTGTGAGGGTGGTGAGGCACTGGAATAGGTTGCCCAGAAAAGTTGTGGCTGCCTCATCCCTGGAAGTGTTCAAGGCCAGGCTGGATGGGGCTTAGAGCAAGCTGGTCTGGCGGGAGGTGTCCCTGCCCATGGCAGGGGCGCTGGAACTAGGTCCCTTCCGACTCTAATCGTTCTATGATTCTAATGTCAGTCTGAAATTTGTTCACAGATCATATCCATCTCAGAGTCAGGGTTTGAATGGGTTGAATGAAGAGGAAGAAATAAAGGAATTTTAGGTGGCAGAAAGTGCGAAGCTACAATATGTCTGTGTAGATGTTAAAAGCTTCCTCCACAATTGTCAAGGCAGCACTTTGCACAAGTGGAGAAAGACTTATTTTTTAGGCTATTTTAATACTTATTGTGTGTTCTTTCACATCCAGTAAAAGGAAAAGCAGATAGTCAATATTGCTGATTATAAAAATAAGGGGGTTATGACTGAAGATGAAATGTGATGAGTTAACCTTTTTCAAGAAGCCTGTGTTTAAATAAATTATTATAATCTGGTCTTTTATCTGCTTTTTATGAGCCATTCCTTGAGGTGCTAATATATAGAATGTGTGCGTAGGGTTATCTCTGACAGCAAAGACTGATAGTAATAGTTGTTCAGTTTTTTAAAGAGAACAGTACAAAGCTTGATAGTGAAAGCTAAATCCAGGAATGACAGAATATTAACTGTGCTACTAACTTCTCTACTGCTAATAATAATTTTCCATAATCCTAGCCTACTTTTTCTCACTTCTTTTCCAAGGGATTAATCCTGCCTCTTTGTGTGAGGAATGTTGGCTGGGGCTAGGATTTGCAGGAAACAAAATTGTGAGACATTTCCAAAGGAAGGTTTTGTGCTCAGGGACAAAACTTAAAAAAACCCAATCACCAAACAAAACCCTTTTGCAGTGTAAGATGTGCACTTGTCTAAACTATGTATCCAAATGACCTGTTTACAGATTTTTTTTAAATCCTTCTTTACAGTTTTGGGTTGTTTGTTTGTTTTTTTTTCTTGTCATTCCACCATAGTTAAATTCAATGCTCTAAGTCCAAGGCAAATCTTTTGCATTGTTTAGAACAACTAAATAAACTAAAAATAATAATAGTATTAGTGATACATCAGTGTTCTGAAATATTCTCTGATTTTATGCAAGTTTACATACGGAAATGTCTTACGAGCAAATGTGAAATGATCCTCTATGATATTTATACAATACAAATAGCTGGTACCTTCAGGAGTTCCTCCATCTGTAAAACCAAAGATGCTCACTGGAGTTACTTTAAATATTGCTGCTGATGTCAGTGGTTCCAGCTGTTTTGCTCCAGAACACTGGCTGCCTTGGGGGCTGTGGGAGGAGCATCCATCCCGCCTTTTATCTGCGCCTCACTAGGTGGCCAGCCAGCAGTGCTGAGTGGCCTAATACCTTATTTTTCCTGTTTGCACTGGCAGAATTTGCTGTTTAATAAGTCCAGTTGAAGATAAACATTAATCATCTAAAGATAACTCATATGAAGACAATTTCCTTATGTTTTTTCCCTATAACTACAGATGGAATGAAAATGTAAAAAGAAGTTATTTTTACATATAATATGCCTATGTCTTCTGGAGCAATGCTGATGAACTCACTATCTCACACAGCTAGGGCTCCTAGGCACCAACTGATGAGGAAAACGTGCTTGTGCTTCCATTAGTGAAGAATGAGTAAAGCACAGAGATGCCCACTAGGAACAGGTAAAAGTAATATTCTGCTAATTGTCACAGTTTAAGAAACAAAACCAGAAACTAAGAACTTCTTTAGACATATATAGATTGGCTCCAAGACCACGAAGAGATTGTGGCTCAAAACTTCTTTATGTCCACTTCCTGCTGACTCTTAACTTTGACATAAATGGCTAAACATATTAAAATTCTGATTACTATGAAAATTCATTTTTACTCTTTGCAAAGGATATTATCTTTGTCAATAGACTTAAATTATAATTACGTGAGATGTAACTGAAATGTAAAACATCAGTTCATTTTCATGGAGCCTTTTTCCATTGAAATCATTCATGATCAGAGGGATGGAGCACCTCTCCTATGAAGACTGGCTGAGGGAGCTGGGCTTGTTCAGCCTGGAGAAGAAAAGGTTCTGGGGAGAACTTATAGCTGCCTTCCAGTGTCTGAAGGGAGCCTACAGGAGAGCTGGAGAGGGACTCTTTTGTCAGGGACTGTAGTGAAAGGACAAGGGGTAAGGGCTTTAAGTTGGAAGAGGGAAGATTTAGCTTAGATACTAGAACGAAATTGTTTCCTGTGAGGGTGGTGAGACACTGGAACACGTTGCCCAGAGAAGTTGTGGATGCCCCATCCCTGGAGGTGTTCAAGGCCAGGCTGGATGGGGCTTTGAGCAAGCTGGTCTGGTGGGAGGGGTCCCCCCTATGGCAGGGGGGTTGAAACCTGATGATCTCTAAGGTCCCTTCCGACTCTAACCATTCTAGGATTCTATGATTTCAAGATGGAAGTTACAAAAAAAAAAAAGGCTATTTTGTGTCATTACTCTTTTTCAATATTTGGCAGTACTTTTCTAACAATTGTTAGATATCAGATGAAAATCAAAACACTCATCTGAGGAAAACACAAGAGCATTTTATTTATGTTCTGCTACACTTTATTCCTCTTCCCAGATTTCAATATTTTTGCAAATGCATCTCTATGTTAGATGACTAAGCTATTAAGTTACTCATAACAATTCACAGTGAGTCAGCATATGTGATTTCCAACCTGTTCTATATTTTATAACTTGGAATCTAGATTTCAGCTTACACAGGACAAAAGGCAGAAGAACTGCAGTTTGAATTGAGATCTTTTCTGAGATGTTTAATCTATTTGGCTGTTTTCATGGAAGACAGATATTATAATTCCTCCTGAGATGGGATACACAGGTAGCATGTGCTTCAGAACCTCCTTTACACCCCTGCTACCCCATCTTTCAGTTGTTTCTAGCTATTCTCATGTCAGAAACCTGGCAGCAGACTTTCGGGGTAGAAGTCCAGCTTTGAAATAAAGTGGAAGAAAAAGAAATGTTCAGACCAGTATCTTGGTTTATTCTTTCTAAAAGTGGGAATGTTTCCAACTCTCAGGGTCCTTTCACAAGATGAAGGGAAGCGAGCAGCAGAAGCATAGTGGTGCCAAATCACAAAGAACTGGCTGTACAGGCGATCCCATCCTTCACTCCCGCTCTGCGGCTGAGAAGTTGTGCCATCTGCCCTTCCAGCCTACCCAGCACCGCACCGCTACCCGAGACTCAGAGGCAGAGTCCTCTTTTGGCAGGGCAGCCGAAAACTGTACGGGCAAACGTCCTAACCTTCAATATTTGGGGCATTCCAGGATCAAAAGTTGCCTCTCTTTTATAGAGCATGTGGGTTTTGTTTTAGTTTTCCACTGAAAAAAACAACCAACCAACCAAAAAAACCCCCGAAGAAATGCAAAGCAAAGAAAAAGAAATGCAGAAATTACTGAAAGATGATGTGACCATGGCCGTCATCCCTAATGGATTAGTCCATCATTTCCTATCACAGATACCTGTTCTTTAATGAAAATTTAAGCATGAAGTGGGTAAAGAGAGCTGTGCCTTCAAAGGCATGGCGTAGAATGGTGGCAATGCCCTCACAGGAGCAGAGAGGGCACTGCCAACACATAATGCTTCTCTGAACCAGCATGGAAGATCCTGTAGTTGTTCCCATCGACTAACTTGTTTCATTTTGACTGGAGTAAATAATGATTAAAAGCCCGACCGTGTGTTAAGAAAATAAGGATATTTTTGAGATCTCTGGTTCTACTGTGTATGGAATACTGAAGAAGTTTCTAAAGGAACTACAATGGGGAGCACAATAGGGATGTGGATTTAAAATGACCAAATGCAAAATGCAGTGACTGTCAAAGGGATACCTTATTATGCTTTTCTTGAAGTAATCTGTGTGTCTGCTTGCGTCCCAGATGCCAACTTATTTAATTGCCTCCTCCGGATGCCCTCTCCCTGCAGGAGACCCTTGGAAGGAAGAGAGACCCTCCGGCTGGTAGAGGGGTGTTGGCCCTCACTCCTGCATTTTGGTGTTCTGGGAAACATAGTGTAGCAGCTAAGTGGCCATTTTGCATCTGCTCTGCTTGTTTGTAAATAACTGAATTTAAAGTAGGGGGTTGTTCAGAAGAAGGGTGGTGTCTGCATTGCGTGTTAAGCCCATGAGATGTGTTTTCATTAACGAACAAGAGCCTTTAGATGAGATGCTCTTAAGAAAGATCCTTTTATAAAATGGAGGGTGCTAGAAAGTGTGTGTCGCTGCCACTATCACCTAATAGAGGTTACGCACTGATAGAGGGAACAAGGGAGCTGGCAGAAGCCTGTCTCTCCCTGTCAGTTCCAGGCTGCAGGCTTTTATGTTCATTTGTAAAGCAATCAATAAGGAATAGCTTAAATTGGGCTCTGGAAGCTTGATTTTATAGTTTGCTAAATTTCTCTTTAAAATCTGTTTAAAATAAAAGAGAAGTTTCTATGGAAACCTTCCCTTTTATTCAAGGAAAATATCTCCGAGTCTCTCTCCCAGGCAGTGTGCCGGTTCCTCTCACAACCAGGGCTGGCTGGATCCATGCCGAGGGCTGCTGTGCTCCCCCATACCTGCCACTTGGGCTTGGCACCAGGCAGTGTGGCAAATGCCCGCTGCTGCCTCCATGGTGCAATTCATGGAGCCTCTTCCATTACCTCCCATAGACCAGGAAGGTGATAGAACCCACTCCGTATTCTTCCAGCTCCCAAAACAGTTGGCAGCGAAGGAAATTCCCCGCTGGCCTGAGAAGCCCCAGGAGTAGTGATGGCGTGCACTGGATGACTGAATTACTTTGGTTTTAAGATACTGTTCTGTGTACATGAGCCAGCAGTGCACACTGGCAGATCAGAAAACCAACCACATCCTGGGCTGCATCAAAAGAAGTGCAGCCAGCAGGTCACAGGAGGTGATTCTACCCCTCTGTGCTCATGAGAACCCACCTTAAGTACTGTGTCCAGCTCTGGAGTCCTCAACACAGAAAGGACATGGAATTGTTGGGACAGGACCAGCAGAGGGCAATGAAGATGATCAGAGGACTAGAGCACCTCTACTATGAAGACCGACTGAGGGAGCTGGGTTTGTTCAGCCTGGAAAAGAGAAGGCTCCAGGGATACCTTATAGCAGCCTTCCAATATCTGAAGGGAGCCTACGGGAGAGCTGGAGGGGAGCTCTGTCAGGAAGTGTAGTGATAGGACAAGGGGTAACAGCTTTAAATTAGAAGAAGGGAGATTTAGATTAGATATTAGGAAGAAATTGTTTCCTGTGAGGGTGGTGAGGCCCTGGAACAGGTTGCCCAGAGAAGTTGTGGAAGCCCCATTCCTGGAAGAGTTTAAAGCTATGCTGGATCGGGCTTTGAGCAACCCAGTGTTGTGGGAGATCTCCCTGCCTACGGCAGGAGGGTTGGAACTTGATGATCTTTAAGGTCCCTTTTGACTCTAACCATTCTATGATTCTATGATTACTGACTAGCATAAGCTGAGAGATATTACTTCTTTGTTTCCCTGAATGCAGAGAGGTTAAGGCAATTTTCCTGCTTAGAGTTTCAAAGTCTCCTTTTCAGAGGGCTCCCTTATCCAAAGCCTCTCTCCTCTCTCAGTTTGTGATAGTCTGAGATTACGTATTTTGCCTGTTTGATTCCAAATGTATGTACTGCTGCTGCGCTCAAGATCCTCCCTCAGCCTCCACTCCCATTACTCTGCCTCTGATCAGCCTTGCACAGCGTTATCCAACCAAGGAACTGGCTCCGAGTTACCCACCAGAAGTTAGGCTTTAACAGTATTTTAAGTCTGTCTTCAACTCACCATGACTAGTGCCCTCACCAGCTTCACCCATCATTCATTCAGGCTGAACCATAACAGTTACATAGGAATAATTAAAAAAAAAAAAAAATAGCTACAGAATGTGTTCAGAAAGGATCTAGACCATTTGTTACCTTAAAACTACATTAGAATATTTTTAGGAAGACAAGAAGATAGCAATCAGATGGAATCCATGGCTTCTCATAACTTTGATAAAAATCGGTCAAAAGTATCAAGCTCTATAAATTCATACAATATATTTAGAACTGTGCATTCAGTTCCATGTAATTTGTTTTCAGCACAGCACTTCATTACATGAGCTGCTGAATACAGAAAATAGTTCTGCTTTGCACCCCGTTATTTTTAAAGTCAGGAGCAATATATGCTAAATTAGAGGCATGTAAATAATGATTACATTTTTAAAATAAAACCAGAAACAAACAAAAATGTAATGCACACTTTCCTCATCTGGAATGAATTCATTCAGAAGACGTGCTGATGAGGAAAATATAGGCATTGAAGTCTTAGCATTTTTTCTAAACTTTATTCCCCTAAGAAAAACAGGGGTGGTGGTCCAACATAATACAACTTTACTTACCCTGGGTGGTCATTCCTCCCCTCTTAGGGAAATGCTGCCACAAGAAAAGCTTCTGTCAATGTTCCTCATCCACTCCTGTGCAAGCGAACTCCCCTAAATTAACAAAAAGAAGGCATTTCTTCACACATGGAAAGTATTTTTTATTTATTTATTTCAGCTTTAGCTTTTTATTTAATAAAGTGTGAATAAAAAACCTTGGGGATTTTTTCTTAACCCCTCTGAGGATGAGGTAACTGCATTCATTCTGGAGGTCACTATAACTTAGCTAGTATAAGGGTGATATAAAACAAGGTGGTTCTTCTTTTTGACAGCTACGGCCAGCTTTTATCATAGCGAGTTGCTGGTGGACAAGAGAACAAACAAACTTTCCAAGGTGATGAGTCATTTGGGGGGATAGACTGCTCAGCCCACAGGCCAGAAGTTGGACTGCAGAGCTGTAATACATTAAGGGCTCCATAACATTGTAGAGACACTGTGTGAACTGGAAGTTGATGGATTTATTTATGCAGTTAACAAAAGGTGCAGTAGTTCTTTCCATGTAAACACAAACAAAATTAAGCCAACAAGTGGCAAACATTAAATCATTATTTCTATCGTATAGTCTGATATTTTGACTGTACTATTCGTACTATAAACAGTCTCCTGACTTTGTGATTAAAAGCTGCCTGGAATTATGTTTTTTTTAGGCTCATTGTCATCAGAAGTCATTCAAATTATGGCTTTTTAAATTAAATAGTATTTTAATTTTTCAATAAGAGAAAAAAAAAATCCCATTAGATAATGGTCAAAAGCAAGAAAGAAATTGTTATGCTTGTCAATCTCACATCACAGGTACATTTAATTAGTTCTTGTCATTTGGAGTCCCTAGATGAGAGACCAAAACAATCAATTTCATAGTTCAAAGCCAAGATACAGCACTGGGATTTGCCAGGATAGGTACACTGCTCAAGAATCCATGTATGATGATACTGAGAGCTGCATATTACCTAAAGACAGGAAGCTGCAGAATACCCTTTATCTTGTTCAAATGCCCTTATGGCTTTATATTCATCCTGAACAATATGAATACCTGAAAACTCGCCAGAATACAGTATCAGAGGACTTGTGATTACTCCCGCGCTCCTCATGTATAACAGTACTTTTTCATTCTCTCCCCACATCACTGAGAGAAGAAAAATGAAGAGGGAAAACTCTTTGGACCTTTTTTACTTCCAGTAAGTGTCAAACCAGAAATGCTGCAGCATCTTTTTGTATGAAAGTACATGTTAAACTTTGGTACTTCTTCCTTGGCCTTTACCTTCAATCTCCTGCTTGGGATCTTCTGGTGTCTCATTCCTCTGTTACTGAAATGAAAAGAGAGTTCTATTTTTGCATGCAAAAGATTTCAATTTTCTCTGAGCGATTTTGGATATTGTAAAGATCGAGTTTGATGGACTTGAAGAATCCTAAAAACATAAAAAGAAAATGTATTTCCTTCATATCCAGTTAAAAGGTTTTCCTTTGCTTGCTTTTGGTTGTCTTTTTTTTTTTTTTCCATCAGGAAAAAGATGGGAACAACGCAAAGAAATGACAATAAGTAGTCCCTATTGCAGGCAAAGGGCTAAAGCTGGATGCTCCCAATGTTACAGCTACTCTTTTCTCAATTTCCTCTTCAGGCTTTTAACTGTACTTTCTTACAAGTCCTTTACTATGCCTTGGCCAGATCCTGCAGGTGTCCATGCCCAAGGAACCCCTCAGATCTTTCTACCTTCTTTTACAGGCAATCTCCCCAGCACAAGACTCACCTTTTGTGCATCAAAATCCTTTCTTTGCTGCCCTTCTGGCCTTTGAAAATTGCTGCCTCTATTTGATTAGTCAACACTTGTTATAGGTAATATCATCTCTCAGCTGTAGTCCCATTGTAAGGGCATTTTACAAAAGAGATGCCTTTTTATGTGCATACAGTTAATGGATAATGGCCCATTATCAAGAAGCTGTGACTTTGTCCTTAGGTTTTCTTCCAGCAGTTAAAGTCTTTATTGTTGTTAACACACAAATTTCTGGAGCATTTACATAGAAGCAATTAAGGCCATATTCAGATAGGCTATTATTGTACCTAATGGGTACATAATAGGTACTTAATAGGTATTTAGGCACACATTATTCTTCCCGGTTCAAAAGAGCAAAATTATCAGGCTCTTTACACAGGCCAAACAGAGCAATTGTCATGATGGGGAGGACTGACAACTCCAGGTCTCCTATTATGGGCTCAAATGCATTGTTCTGGTCAAAAACACACAGGATTTCTTCTGTGCTTCCTCTGAAGTGGTTCTTCTTTTCCAAGCAGAGCTCTAGGAACGAGTGCAGCATCCTAGACTTTGTCCTTGTGTGACAGGAGCTGATGCAATGACTTTATCACAAAACGTCACAAAGTTGTGTAGACTCAAAAGACCAAGTCCTTTCCCCTAGCATCACAGCAATCGTTCACCTCGTTTCTTTTAAGACAGCCTATTGGAAGATTTTCTCCAGGGACATTATCTTGGGAGAAGTCCTTCAAAACCAAAACCCAGACAAAAATAGGTTTGCTGTTACTCTGATCAAAATGCAAATCAAAAGAAACACCTAGTAGCTCCACATGCAAAAGACACCACACTCCTATCCCTGCTACCAGTTTGCTTCTCTGTATGGTTGCTCTGTGAATCCCACCCAGGGTGTAAAACAACCAAGCCACTCAGAGATATTCAGTTTGAGCAGGGCAATTTTGAACAAATTCTTAATAACAATTATTCTATTTAAAAACATCTTTCTTCTTAAAATAAAATTACTATGCTGCTTCTAGCTCCCGTAGAAATCAGTCAGAGTCCAAAGAAAAGGTCCTTTCCTTTAATTTTTTTAATTCTTGTAATGCCATACTAATTTAGGAACATTCCCCAGTATTGATATCAAAACAAAAAGCACTGGCTCTATAGTTCAAAACAAGAACTTCTTTCTTTCATTAAAACTACAAATGAAAAAAACAGTACATGAAAACTATTTAAACTTTTTCATTTTAACACTTTTTTTTTCATTTAAGCTATAAAAAGAAAAAAGTAGAAGCTGTTAAAGCAGAGTTGCAAAAATCCTTAGTGTAACCTTTTTTTTCTTTAATATGCAAACTAGACCACAAGTAGTAACCGCTTTGGTGGCTTTTAGAAAATAAGCACTTCTTGGTTTGTTGCAGAAATATATTACAAGATTAATTAGTCACATTCCAATGTGTTCATGCCTAGAACATTTGAAAACCTTAATAGGTTTTACCTCTGGAACAGCACAGGAGGCTGTTTCATCTTTCTCATCCTCCCAGCCTTCTCAGTCACCAGATTTAGAGTAGCTGCCAGGAACCAGGCTGCCATCCAGTGAGCTAAAGAGAAGCCACTGGTCTGGAGAGCGAAGAAACCACAGGCCCCTGGCAATGGTCAAATAGCTTGAAGGAAGCACTTTCATTAGCAAAACAAACACCCAAAGAACCCAAACTGAAACCAGCAACCCCCTAACAGCCCAAAGAATGTCTTGTAAAGATGTAAAGTCAAAACGAAAGGAAACAAATACAAAAGCTTTGTGAAAATCTAAATATCTCCTCTTCCCTCTCTTCCCCCCTCCCTGCAGATTAATTATAATCAAGCTCAGGCAACGAGTCAGCTACTTCCAGTTCACAGGTGGAGATCTGGGCTCCTGCTCTCCATGCTTCCCCCAGCAGGTGCTTCCTGCTGCCTGAGAGCACCAGTGCTTGTGCTGTCACACTGCCTTTGCTGGAATTAGGAAACCGCTATGATGATTTTTCTTGGGAAGAACTGCTGAATTAATTGCTACTGTGGGATCAGTCTCATTATGGACAGAATGGAGGTAGTTCTTTGCTTAAGCTATGGTTAAAACAACCTCTGTGTGTTTTTTGAGCACATTATAGTAACAGAAAACCACAGTTCTGGTGATAAAATATTTAAAACCAGCTCTCAGAGGGCCTCTAATTCTGCCTGTGGGTCCCCACAAAAGCTCTTCAGATATTTCAGATATTCTGTTACATCACCACAGAATTGTTTTTTACTGTCTTTTGGTGGTGAAACTCTGTACCATCTTTTTCTGATGCCATCTGAATCCTGGCAGCAGAATGCATCATGTCAAACTCAAAGGTGAAGAAGAAAGTCTGAGTTACTAATGCTATGCTAACAACTCTGTTTTGGCAGCTTGCAACCCAAATACTGCAAGCCAAGAGATAATCCAAATGAAAACAAAGCCCAATGACTTAAACACACAGCTGGAACAAGCAGGAAAATCACATTTCCAGAATTGCTTCTGGTCTTCCCTTCTGGCCTTCCCAGAGAGGGGATGCACAAAATTTCCAATCAGATAAGTCAAGCCCCTGGGCAAGCCAGACACTGCCCACAGCCACCAGCCTTGAGTCACAGAGCCTTCAGGTTGGAACAACTCCAACTCTCTCAGCCTGTCCTCATAGGAGAGGTGCTCCAACCCTCTCATCTTTTTTGTGGCCTCCACTGGACCCACTCCAACAGGTCCCTGTCTCTCCTGTGCTGAGGACTCCGGAGCAGTACACATTACTCCAGGTAGTGTCTCACCAGAGTGGAGTAGAATGGCAGAATCACCTCCCTCACCCTGCCGGTGCCACACTGGATTTGATGCAGCCTTGGCTGTTTCCCACACTGCCTGGTGGGTGGAGAAGTGTAGATTGAAGNCATAAGCCTTGTTCTCCAGGCCTCTCACCAGCTTTGTTGCCCTCCTCTGTACTCATTCCAGCACCTCGATATCTCTCTTGTGCTGAGGTGCCCAGAACTGGACACAATACTCAAGGTGCGGTCTCACCAGTGCTGAGTACAGGGGGACAATCACCTCCCTACTTCTGCTGGTCACACTATTTTTTATGCAAGCCAGGATGCCATTGGCCTTCCTGGCCACCTGGGCACACTGCTGGCTCATGTTCAGCCGCCTGTCGACCAGCACCCCCAGGTCCTTTTCTGCCAGGCAGCTCTCCAGCTGAAAAATTTCAAAGCTGAAAACTTTGTGGCTTTTAACCCTCCAAAGCAAAACTCATGAAGTTTCAGGCTTGAAGAAGTTCTCTTACACCACATTGAAGTATTAGAGAGTAACTCAATTCCAGCTGAAAGTCTGGGTTTAAATATTTCCTAACTTCATAAAACTTTAACTTGATTTGTTTCTGGCTTCCATTCGCATCAGAATTCTATTAAAATGTCAAAGATATGCTGACATGGAAACTAAAAGGTAGAATTTGGATTTTGTGGTTGGTAGTTGAAAGCAGTTGTTTGTGTCACTCAGTTTGTCCAAGCAGAATTGCTGTGGCACAGACCCTAGGAAATCTATCCTCAGGGGAAGATCTAAAGCACTATCTCTTAATCTAATATTTTATTAATTTTTCACCCACTTCACACGTTCATTTATAAGCCTCTTGTAAACTTTTAATGACAAGTGTTTAACCACATTACATACAGCCTTTGTTTTTGTGAAAATTGAGCAAGTACGCTGTCTAATTAAATGTAGTTAAATTTTTACTACATGTAAATTTGAAATTCTAGCAAATAGCTCAGCATAATTGATAGAAGTGTTGTGCCTTTTATTTTATAACTGTTGAACAAAGTTACTTATCTGTAGTTTATAGAGACTTCTATATATTAACTTGCCTTTAGTATTCCCTTATGTCAGTCAAAATTCACAGGCCTACGTTTTTCTGCCTTCAGTTCCTCAAAATAAAGTATGTAGTATGACCAAAAGATTGAATGTCTTTAGCCTCAACGTCTGAGGATCTGACACAGGCAGAAGTGAAGAGCTTAAAAAAGCTGTCCTCATTAGCATAATGTTTCTATCACGTTCCTAATGACCCCATAATTGCAATAGTCAAAATGATCCCATATTTTGATGTTCATAAAAGGTGTGTTAGTAGGTCTTTCAGTGGCAATCCTATTAAACTATCCCCACTTTACATGGTCACACACTTCCTGTTCACACACGTGTACTGAGTAAATTGCAGTCTCAACTGAATATGCTACAATCACTAGATCAAACATCTTTCATTTAATACTGATCATTTACCCAGGATTATGCAAATAAATAGAAATCAAATCCTACTGAATCATCCAGCTTTATTGCTTTAGTAGAAACTTCAGAAAGTTCCTCTCACTGGTGGTTTTTTTTTGCAAAAATTGCTGTTCACAGAACTGTATGTCTGCTCAGTATTTCCATCTGTAGTGTTTGTTAATGAAAGGGCTTGGACGTAAAAGCTGGTATCTGTAGAACCGAAGCATAGAAGAAGAGGCAGCACATGAATTAAAAATCTGCTTGGGAAAAAAATCCATTGAAAGGACAAACGGAAAAAAATACAAATTTTCTTTGTTCAGAAAATCCCAGATCCACAAATTGTTGGAGTCTGGCATAGTACTACATGTTGGCCCTGCTCTTTTGGTTTTTCTCCATGCATACAGTGTTGGGCAATGTGGCAATCTGAAAACTAAAGGTATAAGAAGAAACAGCTAGAAGGGCAAAATGCTAATGAAAGAATGAAGACCGCTTAAGACTATATATTATTCTGCACATTGCTTATCAAAATTCCTCTTAAAATTGAAGTAAGCAATCAAGCAAGGAACCTATTGTATTAAAATAGCAAAGTAAAAGAAGTGCTTAGAAATAAAGAGATTTTTCACAAAAATTAAAGCCATGTTCTAGAAAAATATGAAACAACATAAAAGCTTTAATCCATTAATACATATTTATTCTGCTGAATATAAAACCTGAATAATAAAGGGCAAGAGAGATTTCAAAGAACAAGTTGTTAATTGCATAAAAGTTATTGAGGAAAAAAACCCTCTTTTTTCAAATGCATCAGAAGCAGGAATCCAACTAGAAATAAAGTTCGGTAGACAACTGAAACGTACTGACTGATCTTAAGAAAGACAAGGCCATAATATAAATGTTAAATTAATTCTACTCACTGATACACGAAGAATGAGGAGGAGGAAGAGGAGGAGGAGGATGGAGCAACTTTCTCTTATCGAAGCGTCAGATGTCCGAGTAATTCAATGGAATATGTTGTAGCACAGCATTCAATACAATACCTCTGTTAACTAGAAGAACTAAGGAAATTCAAGTATTAAATTGCTCAAATACTGATTATGGGAAGCAATCTGTAGGTCAAATCAGGCTCACTGAAGGGCAGAAAGAGGCATCCAGATACTTCTAGACAAAATTGGAGCGTGACTTCAAAACTGAGAATGTCAATAAACACCATGAGAAAGTTAGACTCATTAGATAATGAAGTGACTATACTATATTGGAAAAGGTCAATGTGCTTTATGCAAAGGGAATGTGATTTGCAACATAATTTGTGCTTCACAGATCTGCTGTGAGTCCTTTGATGGAGTCAGTGGTGTGGGTAAAAGATATGTTTAGAAGAGTATGCTAAAATCTACAGCTGACTGTGAAGACCTGCAGGACTATCTTGTGATATTAACTCTGTAAATGGAAATGAAATGGCAGATGAAATTCAATGTCAATGAATGTAAAATAATGCGTTTGGTGGGAAAACCACAATAACCCTGCTGTATATGCACAATAATGAGCTCTGAAAGATCTTGTAGTCATTATGAGTAGATTTCTGAAAGCATCAGCTGAATGTTCAGAGGCAGTTAAAGTGGTAAATAGAACTTAGGAAATATTAGGAAAGTAATAAAGAACAGAAATTGTCATTATGACACTACAGAATGTCTGGTGAGTCTACGTCTTGACTTGTGGGTGTAATTCTGATCATCCCACTTAAAATAATGCAGCAGAACTAGGGCAGTTTCAGAGGTGGAAGATAAGTCAGATCAGAAATATGTAGATTAAAAATACTCTTTACTTTGGAAAGGAGATGGCTGATAGGAGGAGTGCATGATAGGGTTATGTAAAATCTCAAACAGCACAGATAACACAACCAATGGAAGTTTACCCTTTAGAGCTCAGCAAAATCGTTAGGGAACAGGCTTAAAGCAAATTAAAGAGAAGGTCATATTCATATTAAATAAATACAATATAGTCACAACCACCAGGGAACAATATTGCTCAGAAGGATATCTAAAAGAGGAATTAAGAAATTCACAGGTCTTTCAAGAATCAATAAAAGCAAAGGTCCAGAGGCAGTCTTGAACAAAAAGTCCTTAAATTGCTGGTTACCGACAACGGGGTGACTGTACCAGGAGAGGTGCAACTTTTGATACTTGTACTGATTTTACCCTTTCTCATGAGTCATCCACTGGATGTCCCTGCTAAAACCCAGTGAGAGTTTTGCTGGGTTTGTTACACGAGGAGTTCTTATTGGCACCCTTATTCTATTTTTCTGGCCTGTGTCCCAAACCATACATTTTGCTGAGTCCTCTCCTGTAAATAAATGCCTCTCATGATATTAAAGATGTGTCAATAGACAGGGATTTTCAAAAGGACTGTAGTAAT
>VZTM01009994.1:289-13619 GCA_013400555.1 Jacana jacana | reverse complement strand
AAAAGGACTGTAGTAATTAATCACAAAGGTTCTCTCTGCCTTAAAATTTAAGAATCGTCAGTGTCTTTTCTGTAACCATTCACAAGACTCTGAGATGCGAGTTCTCCTACTGTACAAAGAATCCAGTTTGGACCACATTTTTTAGAAAAATAAACATTTAGGACAGAAAGCTTTGCAATTCATTTCAATAGGGCTTTTGTGAAGCATCTGAAAGAGAATTTGTGTTGACAGATAATTTACTGATCACATTATCTAAAGCCTACCCTATTCCTCACTGAATTTTGTTTTAGATATGATAGGATATGAGCCACTGAAAAAGCACACCCTTCATTTGTCCTATTGACCCTATTAAACAAATAAGAATATGTTGAAATAATATGAATTTAACTAACCTAGAAAGATTCCATCCATGAACAAAAATTTTTACTAGTGTTCATAACGAACATTGTATGTTAATGAGAGGAAGGATTTTTTGTATATGATTTTTTTCCCCCAGACCTTTTGTATTGTATTAGATTAAATTACTGTCATATGCTGCCTTAGAGATAGCTTTATTTCAGCGACAAGCAGGGAATCTTTGAGTTGGGTCCTGCCTTCCAAAGCAGAGATGTATGACTGCACATTGGAAGAAAGGGAGGTTCTTACCAAATCTATTCTTGTATCTCTATGTTTAAATTATCAATAATTTTAAAGAAATATAAAAATATGGCTAATGAAAATTCAAGGTCTCTCACAAAGATTAGGGAACAATAAACTTCATTGATGATGTCTAGAAATTGCTAAAATAAACTTGATTATGTGTTAGGATGTGTACAAGCAAACAAACTGTATTTTAATCCCACCAAGCATGTGTTTGCCTATCAAGAACAGAGGAGCAAAATAACTCTTTGCAGAGCAGTGACTGTATCCTAGGAAGCAGGAAAGGAAAATGGGATATAGCGAGAAGGAAGGGGGAATAAGGTTACTTAGACGTGAACTAAACATTCATGATCCCGCTCCCTGAAAGGGTCAATGTAATCTTAGAATGAAGAAATAGGAGGGTTTCAAAAACAGAGAGGTTTTTGTTCTAGTATAGCAATTATTGGTACCCTTCCATGGTCTATTTTAGTAACGTCTTTAAAGTTAAACAAAGGTCCACATTTTTTAATCTTCACAGAATTACTGAGACTGGATGGTCAGGATTGTGCTGTCTCAGTCAGCAACACATTATGGGCAGGAATAATTGCCTCTTTTGTTAAATTCATACTTACATCTATGTAAACTCTCCTTTTATAGAGAACATACCCACAAAACCTATCTAAACAGCTTAGGTTGACATAGGTATTTAAAATATATTATCTCCTATTGTTTATATAATATATATTTCCTTTTAAATTGTCTCTTTCATGCTATGGAATAGTAAAATATTATTAAAATAGAAAAATATCTTTGCCTGGGGATGTGAATATTTAAAAATTAAATTCATACNCTCCGATTGTAAGTGGGGAAAAAAATGAACTCTTTAAGTTATTGCTATCAATGTAGACTCTTGAGTCCACAAAATGACAATATAATGTAAAGTGTCTGAACTTAGCAACTGAATATCATAAATCATAGCCACTTAAAGTGTACCTGATTGGTGTGTTTGAGACTATATTTGCTGAAGCTCTGACGAGAGCTGATTCTGCAGACCTAGATATTATACACATAGGATAATCATCTGTAGTACAGGAAGATATCTATTCATTACTGTCTTGACATATATGTTCATGCCCACAAGCTCAACTGCTATTATATGAAATACAGTCATTGTTTGATCAAAATGAACAGATGAAAAAATGGTAAAAGCACTTCAGCTCCAATTTCTATTACCACGGTATTTATCAAAATAAAACCATGTTTCTTTCTGCTTGCTGCTCCTACTAATGCAGCAATGCTGAGTCAGTGTCAGTGGAGCCTTCTTTCTTTTTACCAGACCTTTCTCTGGAGCCACACAGGAGACTGTCTTACTCATGTTGTTGTTCTTTCGGTCTGCAAAAGGTGATCTACCAGCAGCCAAGGTCTATATGCTGATCTGTATCACCTACCCAACAACTATTCTCTTCTCATTCATTCCCCTGTGCTAATTCCCCTTTTACTAATTAAAATGAAATTCCTGACTAAATAACATATCAGTAGACTACAGGATTTTCTATGGCTAGAAATATTTTACTCATCATGTTGAATATATTCTCTTAAAATGTTTTTAAGTTCCAAGAACAAATTAAGATCTCATTCTGAGACCTTCAGTGTTTGCTAACATATATTTGCATGTTGAAGGTATAAGCATAGGAAAGTAGTTAAAGAAAAATCCTTTGCATCATAAAGTTTCCAAGTTTGGTTCTGAGTCTTTCCCTGATTAATTGAAAAAGTGAAGCTCGTGACTTTGGGGCTCTTTTGTAGATCTCCACAACTGATTAAGTTCACTCAATATTAGAATAAGTATATAATAATAAATTTAAACATTAATAATAATAACCATGATGATGATGTTTGGATTATCACTCTAACAACTCAATTGGATGTTAAAGATAAGAAACCATAGGAAAAAAACCCGTTTTTAATTATAATTGCAATGTCAGCAAGCGGTCAAAACATCTGAAGCTGGCTGAAGCTACAATGTCTCAATATGGATATAGTAAGCATATATTTGCATTGTGTATGTGGATACAGCATGTATATTTCTCCAATATTAAGTATGAAAGATTAGATTTCTGGGTTGCCTGGATACACTATGGTTTTGCTCCCATGATGATGCAACAGGTTCCAGATTAATACGAAAGGGAAAATAAAAATCAGGGAAGTATGTGTTCCAGTTTTGAAATACTGGTCACACAAGCATAACGTTGCTTGCCTTCATTAGTTCCAGGCTTAATGCCAACACAAGATTTACTTCCCTTTCAATGTTTTTTGTTTGTTTTTTTTTTCCTTCCTAGCTTGTCTCTTTTTATTTACAGTCAGTAAAGCTTAGCCTCAAATGCTCGAAAAGGTCCCCTTACCTGTCTACCTATCTAGGTGGAAGTTTTGATGAAGCAATATGACAGATTCAACACACATTCCTGATGAAGATTGTTACCTAATTCCAACCCACATATGAGCAGGTTAAGAAAATTATATTTTCATTAAAAAAACCCAAATTATCTTTCCCATTCATATTTGGGTGTGGATGGACCCTATAAATGACCATGTGTCCCACAGGTTAGGAGATGGCACAGCACCTGCCATCTGCTCAGGGTGGTGATTTGCTAAAGGCCACAGGAGAAACCTACCCACCAACTGGAAAACCTCCAAAGCCAATTTCACAGGAAATTTGCAGGGCCCAATTCTCAGCATCTGATTACAAAACATATGCCTAAATCCCGTGAACAGCCAGATTTGGCAGGTATTCTCCAGTGCAAACATAACAGGCACCAAATAGCACACAAAGTGGTTGTACAGGAGGCTTCATTAAGGTACACAGTAGGTTTTCTTTGAGAAAATGGCAGCCAGACAGAGAACCACTGATCCTACCCCTGCTTCATCTAATTATATCACTCACCCAAGCTGGGAAGGCCACGCTTCACTCCCTTCACCTGTCAGAAGGGATTAAAATTCACACCTGATGCCTCCTCTGCAGGTAATTCTTCATTAGTGTTTTATTTTGCATTGGTGGTGTGCTTTTGAAGAGCCATTCCTCTTGTCTCCATTTAGTGCCCTGGGGCTGTCATTCCCTGAAATGCCAATGCTGAAAGCCCCAATGTGAGTTTTCTCATGCAGTTTTGGGTGGTGAGAAACAAGCAAATGTGTCCCTTGTGCCCTCCAACTACTGATGGGTGTTTAGTCCTCAGGGTCAGGTTAGAGCTACCCTGAAATACAGCCCTGAAGAAAGAAGTATGTGCTGTACGTGTTTACCTCCACTGGTACTGGGCTGCATTTCTTAGTGCAGCCATAGCCTGAGAGGTCAGCAGGCACGTCCTTGCACGTGACCTGAAATGGTTTAACGTGACAGTGAAGAATTCAGAGTTAGCATACTTCGATTAACTCTGCAGTCTGAGTACCCATTCCTTTCTATGAGAATCGTCTCTTTATTTTTATAGCACTGATTTAATTGCAAAGAGTGTTGGGTTGACCTCTGAATACTTTCTGTTCTGGTAGAAACCACTGTGCTCAGGGACTTTCATGTAGACTGTTGTTTTGCATTGTCTGAGCTCCCTTTGTGTCAGATAAGCAGCATCAGCAGAACTAGTATCTCCAATCACGCCTCTTTAAGTCAGATATAATTACCACATGAGACAAAGCACAGAGCAGTAATAAGGCTATCGCAATGGGCTGAGGGGGGATCATAAGGAGCATTTGCAAACAAGTTTCAGGAAGGTACAAAGACAGGACTTCATTTCCAGTGCAACAGGACAGTATGGATTTCCTTGAAATTTCCTTTCCTTTGAAATCCAGAGTTTCCCTTTCTGAATGTAAAAAATAATTAGGAGAGCCAAAATATAAAATATGAATAAGATCGTTCTTCATATTGGGCTTTTAAGGAGGTAATAACTTCTCAGACCACAATCTACATCATGGGACTTATCTGCCCTGACCTACTTCAGTGAATGATACTCAAATAAAATATGCAGTAAAAAGTAATTTAATAAAGGTTATAGATAATCAAAGAGCAAGTTGGGGAAAGAAAAAAAAAGTGAGAGATAAGAAATAGGACAGAAAAATGCATTGTCAATCTGCTAAACTGATATGCTGTTCCAGCATCCAAGAAATATGCCTGTTCAGTGCTGAAAAAAAAGTAAAAACTTGACTTATAACATCTTTCTACATTAGGAAAATACTGCTACTCAGTATGGCTTTTTGATTTAGTTACAGTCAGATCAGTGAAAAATAGACTGAAAAATCACAGGCATAAGTGTAAAAGTTCTTTTGCTGTGTTTATGCGGTGCAGGGTTATTGCTTGGGGCTAATTGGTGATTAATTGATGAATCAATATTTCATCCAGACTGTTCTTGCATCTTTACAGACAACAGGAAGGTCTGACGAAGCAAGTGGAACATCGAATCACTGTGCATTCCGTAGCATTGGGTCAAGGATTAGTTGCATGGTCATACAAATATGGCAAGTTGGAGAGAGTAATGGGTATTAATGAATAAAGTATCATACTAGACCATTCTACTGACATGTCTGTGAGAGAAGGAGAATCAGCTGAGCCCAACTTGAAAAAAGTGACCCAGCTGAACTAGGAATGGTGGGAACTCTGAAAAGACTCTTCCTATTTGATGCCTTGCATTCTGAAAGTAAACAGTCATTGACCGATGTGATCTAAATCCAAAGTAGTCTTCATGGTTGACCAATCCAGCACACTGTAAACTTCTGTGCTACAGTCTACTTCACCGAATAAAAAAGTGGCTTCTGGGATTGGTGTCTGGCATGTGCAGAATCATTCTCGATACTGCAGTCCCTTAGGAAAAAGCTTTTATCCCAACAGAGACTTCAGGCCCAGTCTTAAAAATAGATATCCATACATAAGTATCGACATCTTCTTATCACTAAAACAAAGCTTCTCATCTCCAGAATGTACAAGTATTCAAATTAAATGCATTATTAAAACAAAATATTGAGTTTAATTTCATGGTAGTGTATATTAAAATATTAATCATTTAGTCCTCTTCATGAAATTCAGTTAGAGGCATACTGTCACTTTCACCAGTGAAAAAAACAATTGAAAATGTAAGACTTCAAATGTAATTTAGGATTTTCAAAGAAAAGCCAGCTTTTAGATCATGGCAAAAAACCCAGTGACTGATTAAGCAATTTCCACATGAATTTGTACAGTTCAGTGAAGACCGCCGATGTACTGAAGATTATAAGTACTTGCAGCTGAACCCTTCCTCCTCCCCATTCACCTCCTACTAAGTCAAATGCCATCATCAAAAAAAATGATGAAACAGGGTGGTAACATTTTCATTGGTTACTCTAGCATTAAGTTGGTTGGAGCATGTAATGGAGAGAAATCAGAAGACACTATCATTTTATCTGTGTAACGCCAAGGAGCTCCAAGTGACAAAGACTCTCAAGAACTAGTAAATTTTTGTATTATATGTATATATATATATATTTAAATTCTTCATTAACAAAACATTAATGGAGTAAAGTTTAATATCTAATAATTAGAAAATGGAAGAACTAAAGCTGACTCATCAATCCTAGCCATACTATTTTTCTGCATATGCACCAATTTGATAATTGCTCCACATGCTTGAGGTGATGGAGAATTTGAAATACATCGAATGTTTTTAAAAAAGCAAATACTTCTCCCTTAATACGCTACATTCCTTGACTTAAGTCTGTGGAGCTACATAGGATGAAAGAGATGTTATTCTACACGTAACCGATGAAAAACAACGGGGAGCCAAATTCAGACTGCACACATAAAAGCACACTCTAGATTACAAATTGTGGCCTGGGCCAGAAGATGGGAGCATACCTGATGGCACATACCTAGTCACATTGTGAGATGCATTCCTCATGGACTTCCTAAAGGTCACACTGCAAATCAACCCAAAATCACAAACCCAAGGAAGGACACATCAGATGCTATGGATCTATTTTAAACTGCAAATAAATTCTATGGTTCTAATGGTTGTTTCTGGTCCTGATATTCATTACTCTTTTGTCATGTTACCCTTAAAAAGAAAAATGCAGGATTCTGTCTGTTTAGATTTTCTTGTTTGCCTAAAATTATGATTTCTGAGCACCTTCTAGTGTTCTGAAACTTGTTTTAAACCTCATAGCTGACAATGATTTCTGTGTAGTATTTCATATTCTTAAACTCTCAGTGAGGAATCTTTAAGGATCAGTGCCTTCCCTCCCTCTCCATCTCTTTCTTCTCCTTTTCTTCTCTCAGTCTTCCTTTTCTTTTTGTCTCTTTTCTCTCTTTTTCCCTTTCCCCACCTTCATTTTGAGTCATGGAAGCGGGAGAGCTAAGCCAAAAAAAGCAAGCTTTTCACTTTGCTCTAATGCCAGGGAGATTTGTGGTCATCCTAATTGCCATCGGTAATGAGTTCCCAAGCCCCAGTGCTGCTGGTAAGCAAACCATCTTCTGCTCTTATGGGCTTCGCTCTCATGATTGACAGCTTCATCAGTCCTAAGGAATGCAGCTGTTGGGGCATAGCTTTGTGGCAAAAAAAAAGTACCAACAACCCCCAAAACAACCAGACAAATAAAAATGTACTCTTCAGCATGTCTGGAGGTAACGCCTCGGATGGCTCTAAATTAACACATATTCAGCAGAATAGAAACCAGTGTGTGTTCTTTTAGCACATTTGTCCTGAGATATACGTGATAGAAACAAATGGGAAGCTTTTTGTGTGACTATTTTCCTTTTTTTGTTGTTTTTTATCAATGAAATGCGCAGTTATGAGCTGGAAGAGATACCTACTTACATGGGCCAAATATTTGACTAAGAAGATGCTATTTTTACATCCTCATTTCCTGAGTGCAGCTGTACATCCAAGCCAAGAGTGGGAAGCTTGTAAATATAAGTCTAGAGTTTGTTTCTTAAATCCATGTTTAAAAGCCTAATAAAGAGCCATTTGGGGGAATTGTTTTAAGCTGTGAGTTGGTGCAAGTGTTACACTTTTGTGACTTGGAATATTCCTTCAGGCACCCAAATTGAACCAAACAGTGAGCATATTTTCTTGAAAGTTTTGATTAACTGTGAATTTATTTAGACAGTTTTGGGGGGGTCTTATAAATTCATCAGAGAAGTTGCTTCAATTTATCACTGAAAGACAAAGTAAGATTTAGTATTTTTTGGATGCCTGTTGTTTATTGGCACATTATAGCCAAATAAACTAGGGACTGAACTCCCAACCTTTACTGCTGCAAATAGCTAAAGAAAATGCTTGATGTGCTTCATTTTTCCTAACATCTATTGTTTTAAACAAATCACCACTTAGTGTTTTCAAAGCCATTTGCCTTTGATTAAACATTTTTGTTGTGCTCTGTAACAGAAATTTTTAATGCTCCCTTCCCAGAGCCACGTCCCTCCCCATTTCAAAGTATTATTTCAAGCTTTTACATGGCAGTGTCGGGCCCCAGCTGCTCAGCTGTGGAAAACATTTTCTCCGGCATCAGCAGCTGGCTGCTTGGCAGGCTGGGCAACCAGCTGCGGGGCCAGGGTTGCCAGCACCGCTGGGGCTGCGATGCGGCTGCAATGCCGATGGGGGCTGCTGCCACTCCGACAGGCTTGGGTACCCCCCCAACTCTTCAGCAGAAGACACTGTTTCAGTTCAAGAGGTTTCAAAAACGCCCTTAGAAGATTTTTATATATATTTTTTTGTCTTTTTTTAATTGGGGCAATTTTTTTTAGTGGGGTCACTCTCAGGTCTGGATAATTTCGTTATGGAATCCCAGCTTTAAAGACTCACTCTCCTTGAATGTTAAACTTTGTCTGCTTGGCAAGCAGACCGTCTGCCAAGCCCAAAAAACCCTGTTGTTTTTGCGCACACGCACACATGACCCATATATTTGTGACTCGGTTTTCAATGATGCCCCCAAGAGCCACGGTGCCTGCGATTCACTGCCACCTGGAGGAGATTGGGTTAAGCTGGAAGAGTCTCTCTACCTCCAAGTTGTGCTTTAATTCTTCAGAATGGCTCTCAGATTTCATTTGGCACCCCTGAAAGAGAAATTAGGCTGGAAGCTAGGTTTAAATATGGATAAAGGTGTATGTGTGTGCGTGTGTATGTGTGTTTAAATCATGGTTTATTAAAGCAAAAGGGAATCGATATAAATAAAATATGACTTCTCAGTAAAACACATCCACATTTCTTTATTACCCTTAATCATGTAGTGCAAACACAGCTGGAATTCTTCCCTTATTCCTCCAGTTTCCTCATTTCATAATGGGCCTATTTATTTTGTTATTACAAATAATATTTATGAGATATGTAAATACTTTAACATTATTAAACTGTATGTAGTCATTTGCAAATTCAAGTAATTTTAGCAAGCACTAAAGCTCTGTTGTGTCTTTAAGTTCCTTAATGTTCTGGTTTCAATATACAACCTGTGGCTACCTAACAACTGCATAGTGCATAGGGTTTTCTAGAGTGATTAGTAGATATTCCAATTAAAAGAAAAATTTCCTCAGGATTCCAGAAATATTGAGATTAGTGGGTCACATCTAATAAGAAAAATTCCTTCGATTTTCTCGTTATTTTGCCGATTAAATACAAGTTTCCCTTCCAATGGCACAAGGCTCTATATACATTCCCAAAGTGGTTTTTAAAGAATATATTTACTTAGTAAATGTTACTGAGTTCCGAGAGGAGTTTATAATTCAAATCATGGACTAGATGCGCATTGATTCTTAGTTTTCAAGTAAGATATTAAACATATACTGTTAATGATTTAGCTTTCTAGTCAACTAATATGTTACATGTGAAAGTGCAAATGCCTCCAGCTGAACACCCTTGGAGAGAGCTCAGACAAGCTGTGCAGTGCTTTGGCCAAAATCCACCTCAGGCTTGTGCACCTCTTTAAATAAACCTTTCAAATGGCACGGCATAAAACCCCTCTGTTTGATTTATCTGCTTTTTCACACCTAAGGTGCTAATGGGAAGGGAGATGGAAATTAATTTTGATGCAGAACTATAGCCCACTATTTTGCCATTCTGACCACGCTTCAGCAGGTTTGGGCTGCAGTTCCAGTCTGGGACATGCACCTGCATAATGAACGTGGCTCCAAAGGTTCTGCCACAGGTTTCTTCTCCCTCCTCCATCCACAGGCTTGTGCCTCCAGCGCACATCCTGAGGTACACAAGCTTTTTTGTAAGGAAAACTATTGTGGAGCTACACTACTTGTAGGATTCAATTATAGCAGTGCCTAAGTTTGCAAAATCGAGCTCTGACTCATATAAGAGCAAACAGTCCCGTCTACCAGACTTTCTTCCTTCTGGCTGCATTAGATATATCTGTTACAAGAACTAACTGTTCAAACTGGATGTCGCTTTCAGGCATTTTGTCCATAAACAGTCAGCAGCAGTGGCAGTGAGGAAGAGATCTTTTGAGGCTAAAAAGATGGTATTTGACCTATAGGCAGAAATGCAAAACATTCCTGATTTTCCAATTTGAAGAAAAAAATATTAAAAAATATCCCCCTCTTGCAAACAAAAGTTTACATAAAAGTAAGATAAATAACTTTTGCTGTTACATTTTGTATAGAATCAATCAATGTGTCCTTCAAACCAAATATTAATATTTTATTTCAAATCCCTCCGGCCTCATCTAGCTTAAAACTTTATTATTTAGTTTTAGGGCTATGTGGTCAAATAAATTTTCCTTTTACCTAAGAGGAGCAGAATTGCTTGACCATGACTATTATTATTGTGCTCATCTTCATATCACCTGGCTTCAGACTTGACTAGAAGGTTTGTGTAGGGCTGGCAAGCTCACCCAAAAAAAAAGACTTTGGAGATTCCCGCTGATTAAAATGTTTTCAAAGATTTCTAAAACTTGGGTAATGAACATTCAGTTTTAAAATCCACCACAAGCAACTACATTTACAATCTAGATTTAAAAATTGCTGAGCATCCTCTCGGTTCAGAGGAAAGTTATTAAAAATATACCCTGGCAAATTAAAGCAGCCCTCCATCCATTAATTAGGGCTTCATTTCCTGCTATATTTTCCATTAAAATTTTAACAGACATAATTGAAATCTTTATGATTAACAGGACAATTATAATCTCTCCTCCATAGAAATAGGTCTTTCTGCTTGTATGTTCACCTAAAATACTTTCTCTCAACATCTTCCCTTTTCTATCCATCAACTATTACTCTCTGTATTTTTTTTTTCATATTTCAGCAATACTTTTCATTTCCCATATTATGAGCTTTCTTTTCTTCTTTTGTTTCTAGAAAAGGTTTCTAGGCTTTTCTCCTCTCCCCTAGGGTTTTGGGTTTCTTGTTTCTGTGGTTGTTCATACATTTTTAGTATTTGGTTGGATTTATTCCTCCACTCCTGTTCTTTCCTGCAATTTTTCTCTTTCCCCATATATGCTTTCCCCCTCATTTTCTGAAACTGTCCTTACCGGTTATCATTTGGCATTATCTTGGGAAATTATGAACTCTTGCAATTTGCCATTAGTCGACATATCATGAGGCGAGAAGGAGCCAGGAATTGGATTTAAAGTCAGTTGAACCACTTCCACCTAAGGGTGGTGAATAGACAGTGGAAGGAGGGGCTGTCCCTGTTCACCTGGAACCTGGTGGGCTCACCTTGACCCTTCCTGCCCCTGGGAGAAATGAACTATTGCACATTTTAAGCAGATGTCCCCATCTTGAATCGTGACTGAAGAAAGCCATAGCAAAAAGTGCCTTCACACAAAGTTAAGTACATAGTGTGCAAGTTAAAACATATGCTCCAGTGAAGGAGCCTCCAATCACTTCCTTGCACTCGCTAATAGAGAGATTGCGCATCAGCCAGCTGAAAAGACGAAGGGACTGGGGAATTCCTTGAGGTCAGACTTTCTACCTGTAGGTGTGATAATGGTAGGAACTGAGAGAGGAGGTAAAATTTTTCCCTTCTTTTGCGTGTGTGGGGGAAACAAGCATGTATGAAATGTTATTACCTAAGTGGAATGTTGTTACCTAAAGCTAAATTTAGCAGGATACTGGACTTAATTGCTCTTTGGAAAATTTCTAGAGGGAGCTCAGATAACCACAGGGCAGATCTTTGGCTTGCTAATTTTTCATCTTCGTGGGAAGACATTGTTAAAGTATGCAGGCAAGAGACCCTGGCCTGAGGTTTACTGAACAGAAAATGAGAAACTACTGAGCAGAAATTGCTGGACGTAACAAATAACATAGTGAGAAGCTGACAAAAGTTACAGATAGTGCTGTGAGGAATGACCAGGTTTCATAGATTGTTAAGGGGGAGTTATGTGAGAAATGACCAGACTTTGCAGATAATTAGAAGGGGAGCACTGAGGACCTTTTGGGGAGTACAACCTTGTGCTGCTGGCACTAAACACATCAGTAATAATAATCAGTATTATCAAGATAACTGTATGAGTAATATCAGTAACTCATAATATATAGGGCTGATAAGGAACAGTACCAGAAATACTTAATTTTGGTACAAATATAGCAAAGCCACTGGGGGGAAAAGGTAATTATTGTTGGACTTTTTACTTGAATGGAGATGAGAACAGAGGAAGAGAGGGAGTCAAGGTGTTTGAGGGAAGAAGAATAAGAATTTGAAAATGGAGAGAAGGGAGAACAGAAGTGTCTGGTCTAGTGTAATTAGTCATAAGCATGCCTTCATAAACACTTGTTTGTGCCTAGGACTATAATACACTCTACACGTGTATATTTAGATCATATAAACGTAAAATTATCTCATCTCTTCTGTCCCTCAGAGTTTTGCAAGGTACTATAGGAGCAGAAGAAGATGATTTAAAATCTAGGAGGAAGAAACACATTCCACAAAGTCTTGAGAAGACAAAACTGGGTTGCATTTTATAGGTTTGATAGAAAAGATGTCCAGATACAACAGTGGCTGTAGGACAGACAGTGATTTATGTACAGGAGAATTAAAAATACAAGTTTGCCATTAATAGTTGATATTAGACACCACCACATCATGGAGATAAGTTTCATATACTGCTTCAACTTTTTATTGACTTATATTGTATAAGATTAATAACCTACCAGTGTGAAGGACAATGTTTTTTTCATCCTTATGTTAATGATTGTTTCATTTTCTTTTAAATAAAGCACCTTATAGGAAGATTTAACTGCCTTTTCTATTATATACAATTCCCAATATAGGCTTAAAATTGCTGTCTTTTAAACCATCAAATAAATTTAAATCTGTTGTTGTCATGAGAATTCTGAGAATCCAAAACATCTCAAAAGGGACTTGAGAATATTTAAGGCTCTAAATACAGTTGTTGATATCAAGGAGAGGCAGGAGATTATTTTTGTATTTTACTCTATGGTGATATTATTTTACTTAGACATGTTGATTCCTGTAATCTTTAAGCCCCTAATCTTTGGAAGCAAGACTACTGAAATACCAGGAAATTTTAATCAGGTTTGAACCCAGGTTAATAAAAATTCTCACTGTGTATCCTGTAGCCCTCAATTTTGGCTCTATTTGAGAATCTTAGATAATGAAATTACCCTTCCACCTTCTAACACATTCCACCTAAAATGCAGTGGAAAGGCTGAAGGACTAGTTATAGCTGTAAATTGGAGAATCCCTATCAGCTGCCTTCTCAGATTAAGTTTGATACAACACAGCTGTGCTCTCTTTTATACTTAATT
>VZTM01009993.1:5806-17932 GCA_013400555.1 Jacana jacana | reverse complement strand
TCCTGCCCCTGGCTCCTGCTGGAGCCGGGATGGACTCCTGCTGCCTCAGGCCTTTCCAAACCGGGACAAGGCTGTTATTTCTCCTGCCACGGGGAAGGGATCGCAGGAAAAGGCATTTCAACAGGAGAAAGGCCAAATCACCCTGTGTGCTATATTTTTATTAAGAAATGAGATGAGCCTGAGCAAGGAGGGGGGGAAGCCAGGGGAAGGGAGGGAGGGAGGGCAAAGAGAGCTGCCGGGGCTGGGATCAGCCATTTTGCACCGTGGGGATGGCGGTGGGAGCCGGTGGAAAGGTCTCTCTGGCCGGGGGTCTGCGGGCTGTTGCTCCTCGGCCTCGCAGTGCCACCTGGTGGCATCGGTTTGGCCACACGGGAACGGTCTGGGATCAAGCCTGTGGAGAGGCCAAGCTTCAGCTTTGAGGTGGCTTCTCCTTTGTCTTTGAGGAAAAAGACCTGGGAGCTTCTGGTGGACACCAAGGTGCCCACGAGCCAACAATGGGCCCTGGTGGCCAAGAAGGCCAATGGAATCCTGGGGGGCATCAGGAAGAGTGTGACCAGCAGGTGGAGGGAGGTCGTCCTCCTCCTCTGCTCTGCTCTGGGGAGGCCCCAGCTGGAGCACTGGGACCAGTGCTGGGCTCCCCAGTTCCAGAAGGACAGGACACGGCTGGAGAGGGGACAGCAGAGGGGCCTGGAGCATCTCTCTCTGCTGGGGAAAGGCTGAGGGACCTGGGGCTGTTCAGGCTGGAGAAGAGAAGGCTGAAGGGGGGATCTGGTCAACCCCTAGAAATACTTCAAGGTGGGGTGTCAGGAGGATGGGGCCAGGCCTTTTCCAGCGGTGCCCAGTGACAGGACAACAGGGGATGGGCACAAACTGGGACATAAGAAGTTCCATTCCAAGGTGAGGAGGAACCTCTTTGGGGTGAGGGTGGCAGAGCCCTGGCAGAGGCTGCCCAGGGAGGGTGTGGAATCTCCTGCTCTGGGGAGCTTCAAATCCATCTGGATGCCATCCTGTGCCACCTGCTCTGGAGGGGCACTTGGACTAGATGATCTCCAGAGATCCTTTCACGCCCCAGATCATCCTGTGCTTCTGTGAACGTCCTTAAACTGTGAATAAAACACTCAGTTTTCATCACAGTTGGACAACCTGCTTCTTGGCAGGGCTTGGGGATGGGGGGAGAGCGAGGGTACAGACTTAAAATGAGTGTGAAATGAAATAAAAGCGTTCCTTTCCCTCCTGGCAGTGGGACAGCCAACAGTTTTGGGGGGAAATCAAACCACCATTGCCACACCTCGGCTTTTCCCATCAAACCCGCTCCGAGCCCTTCCTGGAGTGGGCCCTGTCGCCGCAGCCTGCTTAGCCCCAAGAAAACCCCCCGGCGCTTCATCAGCACGGCCGAAGAGGTAAAGAAAAGGGCCAGGAGACCCGGTGGGTGGGGGGTTATTCCTGATGAGATCCTTTCAGAGCAGTGGGAAGAGCTGAAGGTGGCTCTGACTGACCCCTCTTGCTCTGGGTTCGCTCCTCCTCCCAAGCAGGAGCTGGTTTTTAGCTCTGTTTCTCTCTTCAGAACCCCCTGGATATCCCTGCACCCTTAACACCTCCCATTTCCACCTGGTTTTGCTCCTTCCTCATGGTGTCTTTGATGAAATGGGGGTGGTTCCCTGCAGCTGGTTGTTTCCCTGCAGACTGTCCGAGAGGAGGAGCGGGAGATCTACAGGCAGCTGCTCCAGATGGTCACGGGGAAACAGTTTTCCACCTCAAAGCCCTCTTCGCTCTTCCCCTTCCACCTGTGAGTGTGAAAAAGGCTCTGCCCCGGCCCCAGTCCTGCAGGTATCCCCTGGGAACTTAACCTCTCCCTCCTTCCCAGTTCCAGGTGCTCAAACTCCAGCAAAACCCTTGTCAAAGAAACTCCCAGGGAGAACTCGAAGCTCTTTGAAGCTCGTGGCCTGGCACCAGCAGGCTCAGCCGCCGGCATCCTCGCGGCGCCCGAGCAGCACAAACCCTCCCTCTACTCGCCCCCAGCGTATCCCTCCAGTACCTTCCAGTCCAGTAACTCCACAGCCCAGCATCAGCAAGAAAATCTACCAGCACCAAACACGCAGTCTGAAGGTAAAGAAGCCCCTCCCCAAACACCGAAGAAACACCCCCCAACCCAAACCTGACCCCCAAAACCTGGTGATGAGTTTAAATGTGCCCCCCAAGCCTGCCCTTCCCCCTGCCCCCGAATCCAGCCTCCGTGCCCACTGGTGAACGGGCAGTAATGGTGAGGAATTGGGTCTGACCCGGGGGCAGACGCGGGGGGTGAAGTTGTCCCCGGATGGTCCATCTCCAGAGCGATGATTTCCCTGAGAAGAGGGAGGTTTTGAGGGGAATGGAGCGGGGTGTGAGGACGAGGAGGGCAAGGAAGGCTGAAAAAGAGTCTTGGCGGAATTATTTTGATCCCAGAAGTAAACTTTACTCTCTTTAGGGTCAGACTCTGTCATTCTGCTCAAGGTAAAGGATTCCCGAACCCCAGCACCGAGGTAAGAGGCTGCGAAACGGCCCCTGGAGGGAGAGGGAGGGGTTGTACTCGCTTGTTTCTCATGGTGGGGAGGGGAAAACGCAGAGTCAAAGGTGACCAGTGCCTCTCTGAGCATCTCCTGGGGAGAATCCAGTTTGCTGTGGTTAGGGGGGACCTCGGATGTGATTTATCAAACCTCTCCAGGCCTGGCTGCCAGTCGCTGGCAGGTCCCTCTGCAGCTCAGATAATATTTAAATACCACTTTTCCAGCTTTTTCGTTTGTTTGTTTAACTCTGTGTAAATTTGACACTTTAACCTCTCCCTTCTCCCCCTCCCTGTAGCCTCCCCTTCTTCCAGGCGGAACTATGGATCAAAGAACTGTAAGTCCCCCTTTTCTGCTCCAGTTTTTCTCTCAGGAGCCTCCACCTCTAGAAATAAAGAGCTGATTTCTTTATGTTTTGCACCCAAACTCTGCTTTCCAGGACCAGCGTCTACGACTCGCGAGCTCGGGAGAGGTGGCGGCAGATCGAAGAGCAGAAAGCACTGGCCTTACAGCTGCAAAGCCAGGTAAGGGTGAGTGGCTACTAAAAGAAGGGTCTTGGCAAGTCCAAACCATGGAACCAAAAGCAAACTGGAAATGGGAAGTGACAAAAATAGCCTCATTTTTGGGGTCAGGTGTCGTCGTCTTCCTGTGATAAGGGAAAATGCTCCCCTTCCGAGCACTGTTCTGCATCTCCCATAACATCTTGTTAGGAAAGTGGGAAGGTGGGGGCTGGCTGGGGGACAGTGAGGTGGCTTGGGGGCTGGCTGGGGGACAGGACTCAGAGGGTTGGGGTTGGAGGCCTGGAACCAGTGCTGTCCCCCAGGGGTCAATATTCCACCCAGTCGTGTTCAATGTAGTCATCAATGACCTGGATGAGGGGACAGAGCATATCATAGAATGGTTCAGGTGGGAAGGGACCTTAAAGCCCCCCCAGTGCCACCTCTTGCCCTGGGCAGGGACACCTCCCACTGGACCAGGTTGCTCCAAGCCCCCTCCAACCTGGTCTGGAACCCCTCCAGGGATGGGCAACCTGGGCCAGGCTCTCACCACCCCCAGTTCAAGAGAGACAGGGGGCTGCTGGAGAGAATCCAGCGTAGGGCAAGAGAGATGATGAGGGGCCTGGAGCATCTCTTTGACGAGGACCTGGGGCTGTTTAGTCTGGAGAAGAGAAGGCTGAAGGGGGGATCTGGTCAACCCCTAGAAATACTTCAAGGGGGTTTGTCAGGAGGACGGGGCCAGGCTTTTTCCAGTGGTGCCCAGTGACAGGNCACTGGACCAGGTTGCTCCAAGCCCCCTCCAACCTGGTCTGGAACCCCTCCAGGGATGGGCAACCTGGGCCAGGCTCTCACCACCCCCAGTTCAAGAGAGACAGGGGGCTGCTGGAGAGAATCCAGCGTAGGGCAAGAGAGATGATGAGGGGCCTGGAGCATCTCTTTGATGAGGACCTGGGTCTGTTTAGTCTGGAGAAGAGAAGGCTGAAGGGAGGATCTGGTCAACCCCTAGAAATACTTCAAGGGGGTTTGTCAGGAGGACGGGGCCAGGCTTTTTCCAGTGGTGCCCAGTGACAGGACAACAGGGAATGGGCACAAACTGGGACATAAGAAGTTCCATTCCAAGGTGAGGAAGAACTTCTTCCCTGTGAGGGTGGCTGAGCCCTGGCAGAGGCACCCAGAGAGGGTGGGGGGTCTCCTGCTCTGGGGAGATTCCAACTGCTCTTGATGGGACCTGCTCTGGCAGGGGGTTGGACCAGACCACCCCTTCCAACTCCAACAGTTCCATGACAGTCCAACGGTTGTCCTCCCTGTCGCTTCCTGGGGAGCCCTGGGGAGGTGGTTCCTTGGACACCAGCTCATCCTGGGTCTCTCCTCCAGCGGCTGCAGGAGCAGGAGCACTCGGTGCAGGATCTGGTGGATTTAAACCTCCGCGTTCCCCTGGAGAAGGAGATCCCTGTCACGGTGGTGCCGGAGGAGAAGGACACGAAATCAGCTGATGGCGAAGAGGAGTTCCCTGAGATCACTGAGGTAAATCTGCTGGGGACCTGGTGGACACAAACAGACGCTTTTTGGGCCTAAAAGCTCTAAATCCAGGTGCCATTTCCCGAGATCTCTGTGTAGAAATGGCTCCCTGTCGCTGTGTGTGTTTTGTGGTGAGTTTACCCTCGGAGGAGCAAAGAGGAACCCTGGGTGTGAGTCCGGCCTTTGTGACGGGACCGGCGGGAGCTTCCCCCTTTCCCGTCTTCTCCGTGTCCTCCCGCAGGAAATGGAGAAGGAAATAAAGAGCGTGTTCCGAGGTGGGAACCAGGACGAGGTCCTGAGCGAAGCTTTTCGGTTAACAATCACCCGGAAGGACATTCAGACCCTCAACAACCTCAACTGGCTCAACGATGAGGTGAGGACCCCAGTTTGGGCCGGGTACGTCTTCCCCGTAGGCCCTTTCAAGTAGGTGAAGGTGAAGAACCACCTCTTGCTTCCTCAGAGAGTCCCAGTGAGTAGATGTGGGCTGTGTGCTGTGCTCCAGAGCAGTTACTCTATGGAGAAGCTGGGTGTTTTCAAGAAGGTCATACTGGGAGGAGTGGGAGTGAGCGTTTTTGAAGGAGGTCATACTGGGAGGAGTGGGAGTGAGCGTTTTTGAAGGAGGTCATACTGGGAGGAGTGGGAGTGAGCGTATTTGGAGGTCATACTGGGAGGAGTGGGAGTGAGCGTGGGCGTGATCGGGGTGGGGTAGGGGGGAGGATATTAAAAATAGAAGTCTGTGCTCCTAAATCTTTCTGGATTTTAGGGTGTTTCTAGATTTTTGAAGGCTTTTCTAGGTGGTTTGGGGTTGGTTTGGGGTTTTTTTTTAAGGCTTTCCTGGATTTGTGGAGGGTTTTTCGTTTTCTCCTGAGTTTTTGCAGGAGTTTGAGCTGCTGTGAATCCCTCCCTGATGGGGCAGAGGGGGAAGAAACCCTCAATTTCTTCCCAATTTCTTCTCCCTTTATGGAGAAGCCTCGACGCTGTGAGGTGTCCTGGCTGCTCTGTTGGTTTGTGTTGGGGGTGGGTTTATGGTGATGTTTTGTTTGGTTTTTTTATTGTCCCAGATCATTAATTTCTACATGAATCTGCTGATGGAGCGCAGCAGAGAGAAGGGCTTGCCGGCGGTTCACGCCTTCAACACGTTCTTCTTCACCAAACTGAAAACAGCGGGGTACCAAGCCGTGAAACGGTGGACTAAGAAGGTGGACGTTTTCTCCGTGGATCTGCTCCTGGTGCCCATTCACCTGGGCGTGCACTGGTGCCTGGCTGTGAGTGCTCCCTCCTGGGGAGGGTCCCAGAAACCCACCTGCCTGGAGATAAAAACCTCCCGGCTTTTGAGCTGATGGGTGTGTTTCTCCAGGGGTTTGGAAGTAGGGGAGGGGGGGGAAGTGGGTGTTTGGGGCTAAATTCAAAGTCTGGAGGTGAGTAAAAAAAGATAAGTGTGAGTTTTGGGTGCGTTTCTAGTCCTTAACATAATAAAAGGCGGCTGGAAAGGTGGTGTTAGGGCAGGTTATTCTCTGGAGAAAGATCTTTCTGTGTTCACACAAACTCACCTTTGGGACGGTGCCACGGGCTGATTTCAGAGAGATTTTGGTGACAGATACCACGGTTTCTCTGCCTCCTGCCCCCGATTTCTTCTGTCCCTTCTCTTGGCTGCGGCACCAGATCAACCTCCTCAGCCCAGCTCCCTCCGAGGGCCCTGAAGGCACCCAAAAAGGCGGCACTCGCAGGGGTGTGGGGAGGAAATGTGGCACAGACACCTCCCCCTCCCCCCCCAACCTGGAACACCCACCCCCAAAACCACCCTGGGGGAGCTTGTGTCTCAAACCACTCAGTTCCACACACTCAGGGTGGGTGAAGGCTCCATAAACCGATCTGAGCAGCTTTAACAATGCAGATGAGAGCGCTCCTGTGCTGTTGAGAGAGGTGTGTGGATAAAGCAGCACACAGCAATGCTGGGGGGGGAGCTGTTCAGAGGGTGGTAGAAGTCCCCTGAAATGGTCTAAACTGGTTTCCTCCCATGGGCAGGGAGATGAGTCCCCCCCCACCCCGTGTTGAGTGGGGTTAATGAACCTCTCTCTTGGTGTAGGTCGTTGACTTCAGGAAAAAAACCATCACTTACTACGACTCCATGGGAGGCATCAACAGCGAAGCCTGCAGGATACTGCTGTGAGTAACTCTCCGGTTGCCCCAGTTGTAAAAATCCAACCAGCTTCTCCTTTCCCTCTGGAAGCCACCACCTTTCTGTGGGGACAGCCCCCTTTGGGGTCCAAGAGGAGGATTCAGAAGAACATCCCAGTTCTCACGCTCCGTCTTCCCGGGAGATGCGTCGGTCAGGCTGGTGGTACCTCTGTGGGCATAGACGGGCTCCAGACCGGTTCTTTTAAGGACATCAGGCTTTCCTGGCCTTGACAGAGTCATCTTGGGCATCGTTTTGGGGAGGAAAATGGCATCTTGGACCCCGAGGGTCCTTTAGGTCCTGCAGGAGCTTGAAGAAATGGAATCTCCCTGTCCTGTCCTCCTGGTGGGAGCTTCTCCCTGTGGCCCAGGAGCTCGGCCCTTTCTCTCAGGAGGGAAATTCTGGAGATCCCAGTGGGTGCGGGAGCGTCACTTGCATCAGGATTAAGGTTGGCATGGGGTCTTATTCCCTACGGAATTCCAGCAGGGCCTTACTGGCCAGGCCTTCAAACCAGAGCTGGGGGGGAGGTGGGGGAACATCATTCTTCCTGGCTTCAAACCACAGAGGGGAAGGCTGGGCTTCCCCCCCCTGAGCCATGCTCTGGAGGTCGGGGGTCTGCTCTGGGCCATGGTGAGCCCAGTGCTCTCTTCTCCCATATTTGGAAGCTGCTCCTGGATGGAGTGTGATTAAAAACCGAGCTTTTCCTGCCGGCAGCGCTGAGAAAAGCCCTCTTTTGGCAGGTCCTTTGTCACTCAGGGGCGTCAGGCTGGATGCAGGAGATTAGGGAGGGCTTCAGGGAGCGGGGTTGCTCCCAGGTTGACCCCGGGTGTCGCTTCTGGTTCTTGTCTCCGCTTCGCTCCTGGTGCCGGTTTCGGGGGCGTGCGGCCGAGCGTGGCGGCGGAGGTGCCGCTCAGTTGGGTGAGGAATGTGAAGAACGAGACAGAGAGCAGATAAATGCCATTTCCAGTCCGTTTAGCACCTTCCTTTTCCAGCCCAGGTGTTTTCACAGCCCCCGTGCAGCGTCTCCCCTTAGAAACTAGTAAAAAAAGAGGCGTTTTCCTTCTCTGGGCTGTTCTGTGCCCTTGGTTTAAAGGGAAGGGAAATGGAGAAAAGCTCTGGATCGCTCAGCTTCGTGCGTGGTTTCTCCCTCTGTGGGGAAGAGCGGAGCCCACCTGCCCCGGGGCAGGGTGCTCTGGCTGAAATCCCTTTCCGCCCCAAGTTCTTTGATTCTAGGCAGGGACTTGAGGTGAAATGAAGAAACTGGGAGGTGAGGGGGGAGGAGGGCACCTCCTGTGCCTCCTTGAGGGGTCTGGGGTGAGGGAGCAGGTCCCCAGAGCGGTGAGAGGAGAGCAGCAGAGGACGCCAGGGTGTTTCGGCGAGTGGTCGAGAGCCGTGATTTCAGGTCGCTTTTGCCCCGGACGTAATTGTTTTCCCTCTGTTTCCTTTTAGGAGGCTTTTAAATGGTTGAATGCGGTGGGAGGATCACACCGGGAAGAAGGGACGGAGGTTCCTATTCATGGTTAGTGACCCTTTCATGCTTTCAATCTTTAGAGCTTCCTAAAAGGCCGTGAGCGGAGGGAAACTGAGGCCTGGGGAAGGTAACTGGTCAAAACCCTAGGGCCACTGGCTGGGTTTTGGGGTGAGCAGGGACCGTGGATGTCGGTGGTTTGGTGGCCACCAGCAGGTTTCAGCATTTCAGACAACTTGAGTGCGAGACCCGGAGAGGATTTAGAGAAATCCTCTGGTTTTCTGGTTTGAGGCCGTGTCTCCGGGGTTTAAAACCCTGCCTCTCTTTTTCTGGGGGGGGTTCCCCACGGGAAACCCAGTGCTGGGTACTTCAGCTCCACTGGAAGGGTCTGTTTTTCGGACTGGCCACAAACCAACCTGTTAAAATCAGTTAAAAAGCAGAGTTTAGCAGACTGAGGCTGGAGGCAAAGCTCGAGGGGATGGAACAGGGAGTGACTCAGGCCTGAGAAATCTTATCTCCCGCTTGAAATGCTTACCTTCAGGTGCCCTTCACTTCAGGGGGGCCCTCAGACCTTTCACTGGAGGCTCTGGGGTTGGTTGCACCAGTTCCTCGAGGCACCAGGTCAGGGGAGGGGGTGGTGTCTGGTTAAGCAAAAGGCAAAGCTCCGGTGTCGGGTTGAGGAGAGCGAGGCTCAAACCCGCGGTGTCCCACGGGGCATTGGGGTTTCCATCCCACGGGACGTTTTCCCCAACAGGCTTTTTACTCCTCGAGGAAAAAATTAGCCTTGATGAAGTTGGGCTGTTAAATTCTGCCTCCTCAAGTTGTGTCACGATTTTAAGTTAATTTAAGCCATTTTCTTTCCAGTCCCCTCCCAAAAGGTGCATCAGGCCATTGCCTGGGCTGGTGTCGGATGAGTTGGCCGGTCTCTGGGCTATAATGCTGGAGGCTGCTTTGAGGAAACCACAGAGGTGATGGTCCCAGTTAAAACCAGCTCCTGTAGTGGGTTTATTTCCTCGCTTTTCTAGAAAACAACTCAATTTCCCAGCTCCTGTCTGGGCATCGGCTTGTGGCCATCGCAGCTGGAACCGGGATGAGTAATAAACTTGAAGCCCCACAGCTTTAATCACCAAAGAGATTTAATCCTCCCCAGTTCCTTCCTCTTCCCAGTCCTCTCCCTGGTCCTCCTGGGGACGTTGCTGGAGGCTTCATACCCTGTTCCTTGTGTGCTCCCTCCCCGTATTTATCTCCCTGTCTCCCACGTGCGGACCGGAGCGGGCCCAGGGCGGCTGCTCTCGTGGCAGCAGAGAATCCCAGTGGGCTCAGTAGTAGCCAGGAATCGGTAGGATTTCTCTTTCAATTGCAATTAAAATGAGGCTGTTTAATTAATTAACCTTTTCCCCGTGTTTGTGGCGGGGACGGTCTGCTCCCTTCTGCCACCTCCCCCTTCTTTTGAACCCCGTTGGGAGGAGTTTCTTCTCTGTCTGTTGGGTTTTATTTTTGGAGATGGGCTGTGGAGGCTCCTCCTGCTCAGTGAAAGGCTTTGCTTTATTATTTTTTTTTTCTACCCCCCACTGACCTTGTCTTCTCTAAACTGCAGCCAAGCAGAGCTTCCCCAGAGCAATTAGAGCAGCCACTGGCAGCCAGCAGACCCTGGGCTGGGGGGGAACTGGGCTGGGACTGGTGCCTCTGGCTAATGAAGGCTGATAGAAAAGGCTTGTCGGGACCTGCTCTGCCCTCGGGCTGCCAGGAGGGAGACGTGCACCCCCCACCACCACCAGTGATGCTTCTACATCCAGCAAGAACTATTTTGGGCTGCTTTTCTAGAGGTAGGATGGCTAGGAAGGGGCTGGTTTCACATTCAGGGGTCACAGGGTCATTTTGCTGCCCCTTTGCCTGACATCCCCTGAGCGATTCAGGGGCTCTTCGGCTCAGGAGAGCGTTTCTTTGAGTAATTCTTTGGAGTTACAATGGAGAAAATCCCCTGAACTGGCACCGAGGCAGCGAGTTTGCCCCTTAACTCATCCCTGGGGGTCGCATCGCTCCCTTCTCCCGGTGTGTTCCAGCCTGTACCGACAGCAAGACGCGATTTCGGCCAAGTCTTTGTGGATCAGGTTTCCTGAAGATGGCACATCTCCCCGTGTTGGCGGCCAAGCCCTCCTCCCTGCCCGCGCCAGACGCTCTCCTGACCCCTCTGTCCGAGCCAGCGGCCTCTAATCCCTTGTTTTTCCTTTCCAAACCTCCCTGCCCGCGGCCGGGACGGAGTGAGAAGGTTCCTCGGGCTCTTTGGAGAAGACACCGAAGGTGAAGGAGGTGGTTTCTGTAGATCTTCTCTCTCCTTTTGGTACCTGACGTGAGCTGAAGGTGTCTGTGGAGCTGAATTGTCCCTTAATGATGCCATCGGCCATCAGGGCGGTCGTTAGAGTGTCTTGGGCCCGTCTGTCCCCTTGGGCTCCCTCGGGTCCACCTTTAGGTCCATGTCCTGACTGAGCTCCCTTTTCTGTCCTTCCCAGGGGAGGGAATGGTTCCAGGTGTTTGTCTCTGCCGAGGAATGCGTGTGGATGTGCTTTAGCCATGGTCTTAGGAGAGCTTAAACTTTTTCAAGGAGATGGGGGGGGAACCCCACCACTTTCCTGTTCTCCCAGTGGGACAATTGAGGGCAAACTGGTGGAAGCCTCTGGGCAGAGGAGATGGGAGCTTTCCATGTTCTCCGCTTCTCAGGGCGGGCTCTGGGGCTCTTCTCCCTCTTGTGCTCCCTGTTTGACTCCATCCCTGCAAGAACATCTCGGAGAGGACTTGGATGGCTCTTCCCTGTGTTGCTTCTGCTCCATTCGCACGCCTTGGACCTTACTGGAGAAAATCAGGGCCACCTTCCCCACTTTGCCTCTCCTTGAAAGCACTTGCCACCTTTTTCCTGCTATGGGAAGAGCCCGGATCAAGAGGGGAAGGGAAACCTTGGGATAAGAGCTCCAGGAGAACATCTCCCAGCACCTTAACCCACCACCACCCCGAGCCTGGAGAGGAGCTTCCTGGTGGTGGGTATCTGCTGCTTCACACGCAGGACTGGGATCCAGAGCAGATGGGGAACTGTGATGGTGGTGCCAAGTGGATTGCCCTCTACTTCTGTGCTAAATCAGGTGCTCCAAAGAGGAGGAGAACCTGCTCAGAGACGGGGTTCGGCTCCTCAATCCCCCCTCGAGGTGGGGGGAGCCTGTTGAGGTGGCCCCACGATCCCTGAGCTTTTCCTCTGCCCTCGGTCGCTCTCCCATGAATCGGATTTGTTCTTGCCGGTTTATTTGTGGTTTCGACTCTCTGCTTGGCAGCTACTTATTTTTGGATGAGTCTTTTTCAGTCCTGCTTGGTCCCTCTTTGGCTCGTCTCAAAGCCCAGGTCTATAGAGCCCTTTTAAAAATGGCCAATATTGCGAGGGAAAATATTGGGCTTCCATATTTCATCTTATTTTGTTTTGCATTAATTCTGCAAACATGGCAGAGGACGTCTGGGGTGAAGGGACGTGGCGTTTACCGGCCGGTTTCCTCTCTCTCCTCTAAGCAAGCTCTTTGTTTCGTTCCTCCAGGCAATACTTAAAACAGGAAAGTCTGGACAAGAAGAGGAAAGAGTTCGACACTAATGGCTGGTCCTTGCTGAGCAAGAAGAGTCAGGTGGGTCTGGGCAGCCAGAGCTCTGGGCTCTCTGGGCCTCGCTGGCTCCTGGCACCTTCTCTGGCTGGTTTCCCTCCCAAGGGCACGTGTCCAGGAGGTGAAAAATCCCGCCTTGTCCCCCCAGAATCATCATTCAGACCTACCCCGAGGTTTCCCTCAGCTGGGGGTGCCATGGTGCCCCCTCCATTCCTCTCACCCCCCACCCTCTGCTCTCGTGGTCACCCATCCCTGCATACCTGCCTCCTCAGGAGTCATTTGAGGGGGGGGG
>VZTM01009992.1:247-13431 GCA_013400555.1 Jacana jacana | reverse complement strand
GAGGATTGCAGTCATGTACTGATGAACCTGAGAAATCCAGGTCTCTGCTGTGAGTAGCAGAAATAGTGCTGTACTGCTTCTCCTAATGGCAGGTTACTAGCACAAAACCCAATAAACTTAAGTGTCTGTATGCTGCATTAAAAGCCTTTTCACTGCCTGATCTGCATAGATAAGATGATGGTGATCAACCTTAGCCACCCAGACCAGTAATTTATTAAGATAATGAATTTGTTCCGATACTGCTTGCTACTGTTTCATGAGTTGCTGCCTTGGAGACCATAAATTGTGAGGAAACATAATTCAAATGAATTTCCTCATCTATGTGCCATTCTTTCTTCACCTCAGTCAGCAGAGATAAATATTGGCCCTACATGACTGTAAAAGCATCTTTTTCATTCCTATATAAAAGTAAACCCACCTTGGAACTAAACAACTTGCTGCCAAAGCTCTTTTTTGCTGGGCTGATGTGATATTTTCAGAGAGCAAAAGAGACTGGTTTGTACTGTAATTGGGCACTCTCCACAGGTAGCATTACTTGACGGTGAAACTGGGAAAACCTTTTTCTGTCCTTGCATCTTAAAAGGCAGGGAACATGCTCAGATGAAGTGTACAAATATCACTGTGGGTGAAGTGAGATGGCCAAAATGCCATGACCAGGACTGGAAGGTGTTGCTGTGAGACTTGGTGATGAAATGTCCTTTTTATTAATCCTCTTCATCAAGGAAAGAATAGACTTCGCACAACAGATGTCTTGACTCAAGGTGTTTGGGAGACTCTGTGAATAGCTTTTCAGGACAAGTGTGAATCATTTTTGGGAGAAGAGAGAAAAAGCAGATTAATAAAAAATAAAGGAGCAACTCAGCATGAGAGAGATGTTTATCTAAGACCACATTCAATCTCCTGCTCCATGTGATTCAAAGCAGAAATTAAAACATTGGTCTCATTTTGTCTTTAAGAGCAGAAATCCTGTTTTAAGAAACTCCAATGAAGAGAAATGTATGTGTAATTGTATAAATAAGCTTAGCTATACTGTAGCTGAATTTGGCTTATTTCTAAGTAACTGGGAATGATTATTTAAATGCAGATATTTTCCTTGATGACATAAATGTCTGATACCTTCTTTGCCAGTAGTTGTGGAAAATGTTCTGGCATTTTCCCTGCTTATGTGACTGTCTACCAACAAGTTTCTTCTGCTAGCTAATAAATCAGCTGAACTATCTCACAACATGGGTTTTTTTTACATGTCATGGCCGTACCCGAGGAACATTTCAATGGATGGCTCTTGGTAAACAAAGTGGCACTCTTAACTACAGAAATGTAAAGCCAAGCTTTTGTTTGCTTCCTGTGTAAGATAACTTCATTGTACAAACAGATTTGACCTTTCTTCTCATGGATAGTTAAGTCTACCATTATTTTTCTAGAACCTCCTTATTTTGTAATTTTAATTTCAATTTAATCTTTAAGGAAAAAAATGTACGGGATCTGTAACAGTTGAACCAACATTTATTTAATAAATTATGAAAACTACAGAAACAGTAATATATACTGTGGGAAAGGCTGAATTTTCTGCTTAACAGCTTGACAATTCCAGTGATATATTGAATGTATATCACTATAAACTATGTTACCACAGTATGAGTCTATTGTAAAAGCTGTGAATGCAAAGCTTCATATTAAACATGAGCATATTTTATGATATAGATTTTTATCTATAACTTTTCTAATTTAGTAAGGAAGCCTAGGAATAGTAAAAATAACATTATGTCAGATGTGTAATCAAAGCAACAAAAAAAACAAGGAGCAGGTACTTGCATAAAATGTCTATGAAATAATTGCTTACATAGCAATGAATTTGAACAAACTATTCCAGAACCATTATTTTTTTTTGTCTAGTATATTGCATGATGTTCTTTAGGATTGTATGTATTACATGTTTGAAAATAAGACACCGAAGTCTTAGCTGTTCACCTTAGCTACACTGGCTAATCAACATGGGAAAACAGACAATAGAGAAGATTACCTAAATGTAATCATGCAAAACTGCTCCAATTAATTGCCCTTGAGTTGTTTATTTCAGTCCATTAATTTTAAAGATGGCTGGTGTTTCTGCCATGTATATGCAGCCCTGCTTATTTACTATGTATACAACACACCTATACATATAACATATGCATAACATCTATATAAAACATACATATAACAGTTCAAATACTTCTTTGTTTTCAGTGTATGCATAAAAATGTACTCAGTATGTGCAAATATTTTAGTGTAAGCACAGACAGTAGCCTTGCAAACTTCCTCACTTTGATGGTCTTCAACATTATCCAGATGAAATCTACAAAGATATTACAAAGATAGTAATTAAAACTCAAAGCCAGTTGTAGTAAGAGGCAGTTATAGCCAAAATAATGCATTGTATATGAAGGTGGGATTTTGCTGCACCTTAGAACTGTAGTATTTCCATTTTTATTGTTACCTGAGAAATGCAGATTTCTAGTATAGCTTGGTCATGATGCTACTAACACATTTTAAGTACAAAAGATTTGTCCTTCAGACACTGCATAGCCTTCCTGACAGATTTTACATGATTTAATAAAATTATTGTTGACTTTAACATGCTTAATGGTCTGGAACCTTGTTGTATTAACCATTTGCATATTCCTAATGGATGAAGAAAAATTGAGGTATATCTCTGTCTGTTTGTCGGTCATAAATATCACCTTATAATATTTGGGCAGAAAGGCATTTTTTTCCCATGTTCCCTTATCACATGCTTTTGCTTTTAGCCTTTTTTTGCTTAGCACTACTAAATATCTTAAACTGAATTTATGAAGCTGCATAAATACACTTTTTATTGTATATTTATGCACAACATGGTAAGGTTGTGAACCTGAACCTTTTATGTTCCGTAAGAAAAGACAAATGCAGGAGTTTGATCAAGTCCGGCGAAAGCAAAGTCTTGAGTTAAAGGAGGAAAATCAAAGTATCAGGAGTGAATGCAGATTTAGATGTGGAAAATGTTCAGTAGAATTAATTAACATTGTCTTTTTATTCCTAATGAGTGAATATAAAAGTTACTTCATTCCACTTCATTAGTATTCTTTATATCCAGTAAGAACTGGGGAAAACTGTACAGTGATTTGTAGTAAAAAGCAGAGAAATAACTTCTCTTTGTGCTAGAATTAGAAATATGAAACGTGGTAATTTCATTCTTGGAGTGTCCCTTTTGTTATGGCAACTATTACATTTGTTTTTTATTAAGTAAGAAAGATTATCTTTCATCTTAACAAATGCCCTGCTCTTTTACTTGCTAATGAGAAAAAATGCCTTTCACAGCATAGAATCATAGAATCATTTAGGTTGGAAGAGACCCTTGGGATCATCAAGTCCAACCATCTGCCCTACTCTACAAGTTCTCCCCTACACCATATCCCTCAACACCACATCTAATCTACTCTTAAACACAGTCAGGGATGGTGACTCCACCACCTCCCTGGGCAGCCCATTCCACTGACTGACCACTCTTTCTGTGAAAAACTTTTTCCTAATGTCCAGCCTAACCCTACCCTGCTGCAGCTTGCAGCCCTTCCCTCTTGTTCTATCGCTAATTGCTCATGAGAAGAGACCAGCACCAACCTTTCTACAATGCCCTTTCAAGCAGTTGTAGAGAGTGATGAGGTCTCCCCTCAGCCTCCTCTTCCTCAAACTAAACAGTCCCAACTCCCTCAATCGAACCTCATAAGCCTTATTCTCCAGGCCTCTCACCAGCTTCGTTGCCCTCCTCTGTACTCGCTCCAGCACCTCGATATCTCTCTTGTGTTGAGGTGCCCAGAACTGGACACAATACTCAAGGTGTGGCCTCACCAGTGCTGAGTACAGGGGGACAATCACCTCCCTACTTCTGCTGGTCACACTATTCTTTATGCAAGCCAGGATGCCATTGGCCTTCTTGGCCACCTGGGCACACTGCTGGCTCATGTTCAGCCCCTCATCAACCAGCACCCCCAGGTCCTTTTCTGCCAGGCAGCTCTCCAGCCACACTTCCCCAAGCCTGTAGCGATGCATGGGGTTGTTGTGGCCCAAGTGCAGGACCTGGCACTTGGCCTCGTTGAAGGCCATGCCATTAACATTGGCCCATCTATCCAGTCTATCCAAGTCCCTCTGTAGAGCATCCCTGCCCTCAACCAATCAACACTCCCACCCAACTTAGTGTCATCTGCAAACTTACTGATGGTGTTTTCTATATCCCTATCGACATCATCAATGATGATATTAAAAAGGAAAGGCCCTAGTACTGAGCCCTGAGGAACACCACTTGTGACTGGCTGCCAGCTGGATTTAACTCCATTGAGCACCACCCTTTGGGATCGTCCTTCCAGCCAGTGCTCGATCCAGAAGATCGTATGCTCATCCAGGCCATGAGCAGCCAGTTTTTCCATGAGAATGTGGTGGGGGACAGTGTCAAATGCTTTTCTAAGATCCATATATATTATATCCACTGTCTTCCCTCATCCAACAATCGGGTCATCTTATCATAGAAGGAGATCAGGTTTGTCAGGCAGAACCTGCCTTTCATAAACCCATGCTGACTAGGCCTGATCCCCTGGTTGCTCATTACATGGCTAGCATATTTAGTTGTAAATTTTGTCAGTAGAATTTTGCCCAATTGTCGTAGATATTTTCTGGACTTCTTTGCATTCAGGTTATTACAGAATGGTACTGGTATTTTTATAAGTTTTTGTAATATTATTAGTATGGTGTCAGTATATACATGGGGCAGTCATGCTGGGGTTGGAGAGAGACAGTAAAAATAAAGCAAAAATGTTTTTCTCTTCCAAGGAGTTAGCAAACTCTTTTGAATTCTGAAGGAAAATTATGGGAACTAAGTGGAACAGGAGAGGATCCTTCTCAGCAACAGTTTATTGCCAAGTTCAAATCATTCAAAACAACATACATTCTAGATTTTTCCTCATGAAAATATTTTTCCTTTTCAAAATGAGACCTGTCCATCCTCCATTAACTAAAATGTTTTGAACCTCACAGCCTCTTGTCACAAATTAATACACAAAACAGGAGACAGCTGTATAATCAGAAAAAGTCCGTCTCCATGTCTCCCGTTGCATTTCATTTTCTGTATATAATATATTTAAATATTAACCAAAGACAGGGTTTCAACATTGCTGTAGTCCTTCACAGGAGTGAAATCTAGTTTCAGAATAGTTTCTGAGTTTTCTTCTCTCAACCAAGAATATTTAATCATTTATATGAAATGAAGAAACTGCACAGAGATATTAATGTTTAAGACAATAACCTGGCATGTACAAAAGGCAGGTGAGTTCAGAAAACTATCCAAATGTGAAATAAATACTAGGCTTATTCTTAAATCTATCTGTTCCCTTTCAGACCGATTACCTATGATCTCCCAAAGTCTCATATTTTGTCAAGATGCCATAACATGACTGTATATATCCAAAGTCATGCTGAAAGCATGGAAAAATAATTTATACAATTGCATACAGTATGTTATTGGATACTGAAAAATGTGGGAAAGGTTTCAGAAGGAGATTCAATTCTGTTTAGAAGTGAAAATTAACTGAGAGTTGGCATATAACCTATTAAGAAAGTTTTATGAGATTTGGTCAAGATCAAATAAGAAATCGTTGTACTGAACATAAAATGAAGGGTGGCGTAGCTTATGTTGTGTTTCCTCATATGTTCAGGGTGCTTAAACATTATCTGGAATCTTTACAGATTTATTTTCTAAATATTTTATACGAATATAAATATATATATAACACACAAGTTTTCTCTGCACTTCTGACATTCCCATTTAATTTTCCAAGTGTTTCCTTTCATATTCATGTGACCTATGTATAGACTCCATTCTTCAACTTCCTATCATGCAAATAGGCCTAACATCCCCATTAAAAATCTCAATTTTCTCCTAAGTCCTATCTTAAACAATCATCCTTGCACACTGAATTAAAATAATTTCTTTCCCTGCCTTGACAGATTGCTCCATCTATACAACATAATGAATTACATGTACTTTGCAGGCATGGCTGTGAACAGAAGCTAGTTCATAGATGTTCTCTTCCCCTGCCAAGGGAAAGGAGAAGGGAGAAGGATTTGTAATGCGCCTCTTCAGAAGGGATTTTACAGCTACAGTCTCAAGGAAACCAGCCATTTATGCTAAGGGGCATGCAGTCCAGTGCTCTGCCTGTCACCTTTGTGTGTGTGTTTGTGTGTCTATTCCAAAAGAAGAGTGCCTGCTTCAAAAAGGTTTGCTTCTGTTACATATTTACTGAATTTGCCATGCAGGTAGTGTCAATAAGAAATAATAGCTCTTACAGATATTCAGTTTCCTAGCTTTTGCTAAGCTACAATCTCAATTCAACAATTTGTCTTCTGTTTTTCTGATAAACTACTATTAGCAAAATTGAAAATGAAAATAAATCTCTGACAAATAAGGTCGGCCTGTCTCCTAAATATAATTTGCTCTTAGCAGTTTGGTATTACTGTTATGGCTATTATGACATTTCCATGAATAAATAGTTCATATTATAAAGAGATCTGTTTCCATTCCAAGTAATGCTTTTTCATTTGTCACTAGAAGTATTCCAGCAGAATGTGATTTACAAGTATTACCTAGATTTTATTTTACAGTGGGCTTTTTTCAGTTATATACTCACATACACATGTATACATATATAGATATACATATATTCATAAATATTTTAACACAGTTTTGCCAATTTGAATTATGAAATCATATAACTACTGCAAACAGAGCAAGCAATTCTTTTTGTGTCAAAAAAGACTCAATATATGAACTATTATGATTATGATAAAAAATCATGACAGTGAAAACATTAACATTTCAAATATGACGGTAGAGTGACAAAATTCCCTTTGCTGTGTGTCTTTATATACTTCTTCAGTCTTTCAGAATCTCACTTTTCTGTGAAAATTCTGTCAAGAAAATGAATGCAGTATGTTTTTAGGTAACCCTGGAATCACTATACTTAGAGCTCAAAAACAGACCAAAGGAGAGCTATAGGAGTTAAAAAGAAAGGAAAGCCTTATGTTCTTTCCACATGAGACTCTATGGAGCATATGTTTGAATGAATAAGAAACCAGAGCTGCAATGATTAGACAATTTAATGTTATTTTAGAACAGTTGCTGCAGATGAACAGAATTTCTGTGAAATGAGAAGACAGTCAACCAGTTTAATCTTGCAGGTACAGTTTCAGAGGATAAACTGTGCCTCATAGAGTATTCAGCTTTCTTCCATCTTGAAAGTACATTCTTCTGTTTTCTGTTTCTAAATGCTGAATACTCTCATAGAAATTAAGTCTGATTGCAAAATTTCAATGCAACTGGATTTTTTGTCTGTATGCTGCTACAGAGAGACATGCACCTTAAGTACCAAACCTAAAAAGTTTGCTGTTTTTGTGGGTTTTTTTGTTTGTTTGTTTGGTTGGTTGGTTGTTTTGTTTTGTTTTGTTTTTCTTTTTTTCCACAGGAAAAAACCCCAAGCATATTTGGCAGGATAAACTTTACATGTTTACGCAGTTGAATAAATACTTTAAAGGGAAAACATCAATCAGTTTTCCATTGAGATTTTCTGGGACAGTTGGAAGACAGACTTACTGAAAGTAATCTTATATTCATAGCTTTTTAAATTCGCTCTAGTACATAAAATGAAAACAAGTTTTAGTCTGAGAAAGCAATTAATGGCTGCCTGCAATTGTGCCTAAAATATATAATCTGGAAGCACTCAGTCTGGGTCTTTGGATACAAACATGTGTTTGTGTCCAAAAAACCAGGAGTGCATTATCTTCTTCCCACTTGTGACCTAGTTAACATAAAAGGAAATCTGGAAGTGTGGCCAAGCCAGGGAGGTGGCATGTTTCCCACCTCCCTGAATCAGAGAAACAAGTCTGCAGAGCATGATGGTTGCCTAAAAGAAGCCAGACTAAGTAAGTTCAAGTAGAAAAAGCATATTTTGACTAAACACATTCCCGTGTACAGATTTCAGGAAAGTCATTAATAAAAGAGAGGCTGGTTTGGCAATAGAGAACATCTCTTAAGTTTGAATACCTGCAAAATAAAATTACATAGTAAATTATAGCTGGATTGGAAATCAGTTCCTTTGTGTTGTGGCTACTAATTATTTCAGGTTTCTCTTTGAAGTGCTTCCTATAGAAATATGAAAGCTAATTATGGGCATTTTCTGTGTTCTTTTAAAGGACAGATAACTTCATAATATTTTGGATTTCTAGCTTATACTATTCTATACTATACTATTCAAGCTGCTAACTTAGTGCATAATAACCCCTTGGCATTACCTTCTCTGTTCCCAGGCAAATCTTTCATGCTGCTCCATGTCTGATTAGAAGTAGTTTGTATGAAAATATGACAATTTGGAGAAAAGTCCATCTTACCAGGAAAAAGAAATATCCAACTAAGAGGAATCACTCAAAAGTTCTTTAATCTTTGTGCGCAGGAGTACCCCAAACAACAGATTGAAAATATATCTGGGGCCTTTGCTTCTGTGGAAGCAATAGTCTGTGTGACTACTAGAACTGATACAAGCGTAATATGCAGAGTATTTATCCTTACACTTCACCAAGTGAAACTGGAGTTTCAAAGAGAAACACTCGCAGCAACTTATGTGCGTGGAGCATGAGTCTGTATTTTGTCATTATTAAGTGGACTATTTGAATGGAATACAAACTTGTACTGTCTTGTTTCAAATTTCTCTAACCAGTTTTAAATTTGTCTTACTTTAATGTCATATACAGTGTAGACATTGAAGGAATGTGCCTCGTGAATGAACAATAAGACAATCACAAGTTTTGTAAAACTCAAAAACTCTGAACTTCTAGGATTTCTGGAATTTACATGATTCAGTTCAAATTTGTTTCAGTCTTCATTTCTGTAACTAGATCTATAACACAGGAACTTTAACATAATGCAGTTATTCTACTTGGTGAACTGTTTTAGAATCATAGCGTAGTTTGGGTTGGAAAGGACCTTTAAAGGTCATGTGGTCCAACTCCTCTTCAATGATAGGGGACATCTTCAACTAGATCAAGTTGCTCAGAGCCCCAACCAACTTGAAAACTTGAACTTCAATGCTTCTAGGGATGGTGCATCTACCATGTCTCTGAGCAACCTGTTCCAGTGTTTCACCACCCTCATCACTAAAAATTTCTTCCTTATATACAGTTTAAGTCTACCCCCTTTTAGTTTAAAGTCATTACCCTTTGTCCTATCACAACAGATTGTGCTAAAAAGTTTGTCCTCATCTTTCTTATGAGAATCCCCCCTTTAGGTATTGAAAGGCTGCAATAAGGTCTCTCTGGGCCCTTTGCCAGGCTGAATAACCCAACTGTCCTCACAGGAGATGTATTCCAGTCCTATGATAATTTTGGGGCCCCTCCTCTGGACCCGCTCCAACAGGTCCATGTCTTTCCTGTGCTGAGGACTCCAGAGCTGGACACAATACTCCAAGTGGCGTCTCACCAGAGCAGAGTAGAGGGCCAGTAGACCTGCAGGTCACACTTCTTCTGATGCAGCCCAGCATTCAGTTGGCCTTCTGGGTGGCGAATGCACATTGTTGGCTCATGTCCAGCTTTTCTTCTACCAGTACTCCCAAGTCTTTCTCCACACGGCTACTCTCAATCCCTCCATCTCTCATACTGTAGTGATATTGGGGGTTGCCCTGCAGCAGGTGCAGGATCCTGCACTTGGCTTTGTTGAATCTCATGACATGGGCCTGCTTCTTGAGCCTGTCCAGGTCCCTCTGGATGGCATCTCATCCCCCAGGTGTGTCAACCACACCACTCAGTTTGGTGTTGTCTGCAAACTTGCCAAGGATGCACTCAAACCCACTATGTCATTGATGAAGATGTTGAGCAGTACTGGTCTCAATATGGATCCCTGAGGGACACTGCTTGTCACCAGACTCCATCTGGACATTGAGCTGTTGACCACTACCCTCCAGTCTCAACCATCCAACCAATTCCTCTGCCACCGAGCAGTCCACCCATCGAATATACGTATCCTCAATTTAGAAAGAAGGATTTTGTGGGGAACTGTGTTAAAGTCTTATTATTTTGACAGTCTTGGTTTTTGCCCTATTTTTCTCACTGCCTTTAAGGAACTGATGCCTGAATAAACCTGCAAATCTACAAAAGAATCAATGTTTATCATCCTACTTCCCCATGAATCTTAGCTTGAAAAATATTTTGGAACAGATCTAGTTCCCAGCACTTATGTAAGGAATTATCGTTGTCAGTCTCAAGTGAGACAGCCAGTCCTCCAAGTCAAATATACCCTGAAGAACCCTTGATAAGAGGTGTTCCAAAATGCGTTTCTGTTATAAAGGATAGAAATGTTTGTGTTAGTTACCTACGTAACGTTGTTGTGCCTGACTGCAGATGGCCGAGGCTCTCCTGCTGTTCCTTTGGAACCACTAGTGATTTAGATTAACGGTATGTGCATGGTGTAGAAGAAAAACACAAAGCTTAATACATTTTAATATTTTAACTCTCTTGAAAATCTTCGTATATTATTTCTTGTGGAACTATGACTATATCACTGAAATTCCTCATTATTTCAGCACTAAAAATGTGAGGGAAAATAATCTCTTTTAAGACCATTGTTCCAGGTGATGAAGTTTTTATTTCCTCTTCTAGTCAAGATAACTACTAAGGTAACATGGGCAAAAAGGGTTTTGTTCATTATTAACTTCACAGACACTAAGGGTGGAAGATCTTTAACTTGCTGATTGAAATGGGGTTTTATCATAATGATAAATAACAAAATACAAAATCAGGAATTTGTTTTGCTTTTTTTTGTTTCCTTACTTGGAGCCACAGGTAAGAACATGGTAGAATGGTAGAATTTCCCCCCTCAAGGAAATAATACTGGAAGATGCCATTAATGTCCAACTCTTTATCGAAATGGAATTACCTGACAAAAAGTGGGAACACAGCAGAGCATCTGTAAAGCTGGCAAGTTTTGAGAAATATAAAGCCAAAGTTTGGATTTGCTCATAAATTTGTAACATCTTCTTTCTGTGGTGAGCAGAAAAGGTTGTAATAGTGTCCGTTTATTGCTGATAAAGTTATGTCCTTTGACAGAACTTCATATACTGTACTAATAGTGCAAGTACAAAATAAAAGGTGTTCCAGACAAGCCTGTTTTAGAATATGAAATAGGAGTAATTATTTTGTGGGGTTGCTTTTCTTTTGTATTATTGGGTTGGGTTTTTTTTGTTGATTTTGTTTTGTTTTGTTTTGTGTGTTTTTTTTTCCACAGAAATCAAAAGGGAATCCCTAATGCTAAGGAGGACTTTTACATAAGCAACAGATGATAAAGAAGTACCAGAGTGTGGTTTTGGATCATGAGTTTCCTAAGTGATCAGTAGAAAATTAACCTAGACAGCAGTCACAGCACATGCATATCAGGCTCCCCTCAAATTCTCTGCAAAAAAGGCAACCTTAGCTGTTGGCAATATCAGCGAGCTGTATAGGAGATATGGAAGACAAAAACATTTGGAATTTGGTTGTTGAAATAATATCTGGGTTTTTATTATTATCATCATCATCATCTTATAACTGAAGACTAGGATATCTTTTAAGTAACAAAATATTCTATCTATGCATTTTTTTTTTGTGATAACAATTTAAAAATAAGAATTAAATGAAGAATTTGGTATAGAATGAATACTTTCTCCTTTTTTTCTTTTTTCTTTTTTTTAAATATTTCTGTCCTCAGCCAAAAGTATATTATGTTGTTCAACAGTGAGTTTCCTTCTTGGATTATGCAGTACCCATTTAAATCATAAGAAAGATTTAGGGCTCAGAAAAGCTTCTCAAAACCTTTCCATGTAAATATCAGAGTGCAACGTATTTCATTATATCATCTTCTTTAGAATCCAGACCAGTTAACCAGATTCAGCCACACACATCTCTGTGTTTCAGCTGAGAATTTCAAGGCTGTCTGTGAGGTGAGGTGTGGGTCTCCTGTTGACAGTACTGAAGACTACAGGGACTTCATTAGATACAGTATGTATGGAAAAACAGGCATGTTTATAGATGGTATCTAGAGGAATGGCACAATAGGGGAATATTTCAGTTATGCAATGATCCTTTAGTAAGACATCAGGATTATCAGGATAACATGGTACACAGAGGAACGGTTTGATGTAACATTTTTCCCTAATTTTTTTTTTTTTTTAAGTGACAAATTCCCTCAAGAAACTCTAGGTATGTCTTTCAGGAACCAACATTTATGATGAACAGTCTTACTTAAGGAAAGGGAACAAATCAGAAAACAAGACTATAGACATAAAATTTGGGGAATCATAGGAATTGTAAGAGGTGACCAACCTTTTTGATCTTTCGAACCCAGAACTTCCAACTGAAATACATGAACTGCTTATGTCCTTGATCTTGGGTAGCAGAGCTTAGCAAAACAATGAAATTTTGATGGCATCTCTGCTGCATCATCCAGCATTGTAAATTGAGGGTGGTGGAATTTTGTTAAAGTTTATGACTTGAACTTTTTCATCTTTTCTAATTCACAGTTAATTATTTAGCTTAAAACAAACAAACAAACAAACTTGGGGGGACATGGGGTGGAACCCAAACAAGCTAAATTTGCAAGCTTTTGAAATGCATTTAAAAGCATTATATTGCAGGATACTTGTGGTTACTCCTATAGAGAGAGATTTCTATGTTAAACAGGGAAAAGGATGGTTAGTTGTCCAGAGAGAGTGTGAGAGTTGTAATAGGTTAAATGAGCACAGCTTTAAGCACTGTCCAACTATGGCTTGGTCCAAGCTGAATTTTGGAATTATGAATTTTGGATGACTCTTGGCCCAACACTTTGGAAATAAAATCCTTATTTACTTGATAATTTAGCTGTGATTAGAAAGATTGAAATCATGCCCATGGATTGATGAACAATTCAGGAGTGTTATGGATCCCAAAGAGAAAGGTGGGATTGATCAACAAGAGACCTCCTCTCTACAACCCTTCTCAGGGCACTTGTATCTAACTGGAAGTCATGGGGAGTATAGCACTGCAAATACCAGGTGATGCCACTGGAGACATATAATGCATCTTATTCTATATGATGAAGCACATCAGTAAAAGGAAGGGCTAAG
>VZTM01009991.1:0-13879 GCA_013400555.1 Jacana jacana | reverse complement strand
GCTTTAGAGCTGTAGGAGAGTAAATTAAAATGCTTATTTACAAAAAAGGGTCTGCCTTAAAATAAAACCAGTCAGTGCATGCAAATTTCATGTGGTGTTTTGCAGTCTGTTCAAAACAAATATAAGGCAGGGGGTTTCTAGGCCTGTGGCAGCTCTTTAAAAAAAACATACAACCAGTTATTTTTACATCAAAGATGAAATGCAGTTTCTGCCTTGCTATCAGCAGTTTCAGGAACTTATTGGATTAAAACAACAACAACAAAAAAGTAATTAAAAGAAAAACAAACCCTTGTGTATCTTTTTTTCTTTTGGCTTCAGGTATGAACAATTTAATTTATTTCTCAAGACCGAGAACTAGATTTGGCTGCCAGGCCACAATTTAATTTACTCCTTGGATGCATCCCAATCATTCATACTTTCAGTAAAACATTTAAAGACGTCACGTTAAACTTCCACTTAAAACCTCCTGGGACAATAAAAAGCGGAGCTGTAAAATAATCAGCCTTTTTTGTTTATCTACGTTTAAGGTAAACTCACCTAAAAGATGATGGGATTTTAAGATTAACTGTTGGAAATTAATGACTCTCTCTCTCTCTGTACTTATACATATGAAAGCACATATATCCATCAGTTAGGGGAGGTGGCAGCGATGGGAGTGTTTAGGAAGTGGACAAATTGAGCCACATTTCAAGCTCCAAAACAAGGCCGCACACATTTGTTAACCACACACTGACTGGGGGTGTCCTGCCCCCACACCTTCTCTCCATTTTCCATCACACAAACACAACGTTGAGTCTCCCAGTTTGTATCCCCGGCTGGCTGCGGGAGCACAAACCGGCCAACGCTGGTTGCCATGGTCCTCAGAGGACTTGGCTGCACAACCAATGTCACAGCAGTCGAGGTGTTCAGGCCCTGGTGAGAGAAGGGACAACAGCATCTCCACAGTCAGATGAATGAATTTTAATGAAAATAGAAAGTAGGAGGCAAAACTCTGTCAGGTACAATGACCTGGATGCCAGTAGGAGCCTCCTAGACAATTTGAAAGGCAAAGTAATAACTGAGTATCCGAGTATCCAACATTACTTGTGGTCTTGAAAACATGGCATGACATGGTGTTCCTTCGCTAAGATGCCAGTGAACCTGCAGAGAGCTTGGATGGTGAAAGTTCCTCCCTTTCATCTATGGAAGAAGGAGAAATTTGGGACAGTTCATGATGGTTCTTTGAAAGAGGAGGGTGGAATGAGAGTTTTGGTTTTGTTTTTTTAATTCTTTAAACCTTCTTTTCATACAATTCATGTATGTCCATGTATCTTTAATTAATGANTTCTTTTTTTTTTTTTTTTATTTAAGTCTTTAAACCTTTTTTTCAAACAACTTAGAGGTTTGGTTTGCTGTCCTTTACTAAAGGCAGGAGTTCCAAACTGCCCGCCTATTTTTGGATTTAGGAATGTATATTTAGGGATGTAAATAGACATGGAATTGTTGGTTCCAGAAAAAAACCCTAAACATCATTTAATTGCAGCTTTTTGTCCATGTATTTTTAATAAATCAGAGTAACCCTAATTTAAAGTTTCCAAGTGACATGGTTTAGTGATGTGGATTTTTGTTTGTTTATTTTTTAAAAAAGTTAGGTTGATTGTTGGACTAGATAATCTTAAAGGTCCCTTCCAACATAGGCAATTTTATGCTTCTACTCTAAATTCTTTCTGCCCCACCTTGTCCTGCTTGCACTGGTGTCTTTTACTCCTGGGCCCTTTCTCTCCCTAGAGGGATCTCCTCTGCTTCCAATAATTTTTATGGTGTTTTGGGGGTTTGTCACCCTCTTTCTGTATTTAGCAGAATGTTTTGCCTATTTGTGGTCCCTTGTGCATATGTTGCTCTTTACCCACCTGGGAGCTTCCCAAAATCTGCCACACCTCTCTGAGTTCACACTTTGCCCACTTCCTTATTTAAAATGCTTATAGACTTTGCTGGTCTGTCACCACAGTGTTGCAAAATACGTACAGCTACTGGTTAAACAGCCTTAAGGTGCTTATATTTGGGTTCCGAGACAATGGGCAATGCTTTTATGGGTTCAAATTCTACCCTGATTAATGGACTTTCAATGTATCACAAGCCTGTGTTTTGGATTCTTGGCCAGGAACTCAGTTTTTCAATGGTCTTCTATATTTGTCTGCCCGAAAGAGATTTCAGTGAAGTAAGTGACAGCTTCACACAGACCCTTTGCAGGAGGAAAAGAGAGGTCAAACAGAAGTGAGGTACCTCCATTTCGTAACCCTATGGCATGATTCAAGGCAAGGCAAGTGCTTTTCTTTCAGAATACTTTTATAAACAAAACCAATGAAGATTCCTTTTGTGCCTCCAGAGAGAAACTGTTGGGTTTTTTTCACTGGAAAATTTAGATTCCTTTAACCTAACTTGCTGAAAGAGTATATCAGCTTCAGCAACGATCTAGGAAAGCCTCCCTGGTCAACGAGGGACAAATATCAGTTTTTCTCAACCAGGAGGAATTTCTCAAAGTGTCATCAAAGTCCCATTGCAGCTTTGTCTAACATGAAAGCATGGATTTGCACCTACATCTTCCAGAACACAGATCCTGACCACCAACACTGTCTATTCAGTGATCATGCACCCTTGCTCACTTCCATAATCACTTTCTATTTTTTATGGGTACAGCTTTTCTCTCTTAGACACCAGCTTCTCGTGTTGTTACGCTGCCACATGTTTTCTGTCCTCAACCAGAAGCTTTGGACCTGGGGATGTAGTCATCTCTACAGTTATTTTCTTTCTACAAAATGAAACCACATCTTTATATACATCTTTATAAATTCCCTGTCAAAGTGGGTAGAATATAGAGGATCACAGAATATTGGTAATGTGACCCAGTCATTTCCCAGATGTGTCTTATGTGAAACGAAAAACCAAAGACAAAGCAAATTAAACAGAACCATCATCAGCTCAACTCATAATTCTGTGTCAGTTTGTATCACTAAGCAAATCTCTCCCAGATTGGTACTGTGTATCCCTGGGATGAAAACAGAAGGGTTTATTTACTTAAATTTCCCCTATCTGTGTTAATATCTACAAGACACGGTCATTGCACTGGAAACGTATTTAAAGACAGACAGTGAAAAACTGGATTGTGATCTCAGTTCTGCCACTGCTGAACCATTGGTTAATGCAGAGAAAGACAGTTCCCTCTAAGGAACTGTTTCTTACCCTTCATGGGACAGAAACTCTCAAAATAATGAGCTATGCCTTCCACTTGTGGAGGAGCCATCCTGCTGGCACCTGTTTTAACCAGCTGCTTTGGGCAACAACAGCCAAGTGGAGATAGCCTTGACAGTGGCCACCAGCACAGCCCACCACCTCCTCTCCCATCCTCCTGATAAAGCCATGAAGCCACAGAGGGATCTGGTCCTGACCTGGCTCTGGGGAAGGGGAGAAGGTATAAAGCATAACAGGGCTGGATGGAGCAAGACAAGGCCAGGCTGAAAAAGGAGTAAATGATGGCACCGTCCCAGATACCACTGTAAGACTGGCATTGCTGGGCTTCACATTCCCTTGGAATTGAGATACAATTCCAATACTGGTATGATGCCCAGTGCTAATACTGCTGATAACTACAGAAAGCAGGAACCAGGTCTTTATGCCAGCTGAGCTAGGAAACATGAGAAAGGAAGCTTTTACTCCAATGGAAATGGGATGGAACTCTGTGCTGTATGAGCGAGCTTTGATCACTTGCCAAAACCATCTGCTGTCAGAGACCGCATCATTCCTTCTATTTGTGTAGGAAACACAGATCTTCCTCCTGCTGTAAGTCAACTTTTTTCTTCTACCTCTGCCTCCAGTCCTGGCCAGGCAGGCAGCTGGCAAAGCAGTGAATGAGGCTGGGAGTATAATCCTGTTTTGTTTTACAGAGTCACGCGTTTTCAGACAGCATTTTTGAGCTCTTTGTTTAAGTTGTTCGATAACGTGCTCAAATACCAGAACTGGGGAATATAAATCCAGCACTAGACAATGCAGTCAATGCAGATAAAATTAAATGAATTGCTCTCTGGCTTTGATGAAGCACAAATAGAGCTGGCATGCACTTCTATTACAAAAGGAGAGAGCTATGCCTTTTAATTACAAAAAACTAAATCCCCAAAAGTGTCCCTTTCCATTAATGAAATGTGGGGATGTGGTGGAGAAAATATGTGGAATAAAGCAGCAGAAAGGCCTAATTAAGTGAAGAAACACCAGGTCAGGTGTGCTCATAACAGACCCTGAATCACTGACTAATGCCTTCTCGGGTCTGGGGCCCACAGGGCCCAGGAGAAGGATGCCCAGGAGAAGGATATCTGCAGCTCACACTGGAGATGGCAACCCTAGGGTCCCACTCCACCACCACCAATAGGCTCCGCTCCAACCAGTGGTCCAGGGAAGAGGATCAGATCTGGGCCTGACAGTGTCAAAGGTGGACAGGCTGAGCCGCTTCTGTCTTGTTTGGTATAGTCATGGATAGCGTTCCAGAGGGAAAACACAGCTAATGTGTGCCTGGATGCCAGCTCTACATGAAGACACCAGCAAAGATATAAAAATATGTATGGGCTGGATGCTTAGAGTTATTCTCTTAGCCCTGGATCAGCTCCTACAGAGAGAAAGAAGTGAAGCAATGTGGATGAGCTAAGACACATTTTATGTCAAGATGCATTAAAGATTGAGGACTTCAGCTTCTCAAGCTCCAAATGCACCATAGAAAGGAAGGGCAGGAGAAGAGGAAATATCTCTCAAAACAAGAAAAAACTCCACTGTTATCTTGTCTTTCACTGAAACAAAGTTATCTTCTGAAATTTCTGAGTTAATGTTTTGTTAGCCTCTAATGGAAAAAATCTCTCACTGTATTTTCTGCAGAGCAACATGCATTGACTCTGCTGTCATGTAGGGCACAGGGATCCCCATTGGGGCTAATTTAAATGGCTGACTTCTAAAGATGCTTGGTTGTGTTTGCTGCAGCAGACAGGAGCTTAGAGAAATTGTAGGTTGTATCCCTGCAGAAATGACTGGGTGAAAAACGAATAATTGCTGTTAATTTTTCAATGTTTTGCTTTGCCAGTCTAAAACTATGTTAGATACCCACCCAAAATAATCTTCAGAGAGAGCCAGGGCACGGTTGGGCCACCTACAGCAATAAAGAGCAATCTCACACTGCCTCTGAGGGAAGCACGGGTGGAGAGGATCTTGAGAGATTAGTTACAGCCTGTCCCTCTGTCATGAAACAGAATCAAATGCGGCCAAAACATCACTGCAAGGTCTGCTCCCACACCAGCAGAGGGACTGGGAACACCAGCAGTTCCCAGGGGAGCTCAGCTCGGTGCTCAGTGTTTATTTTCCCTGCAGCTGGGGGCTGCTTGGCCAGCAGAGCTCTGCCTCTCTCCCTGCATCTCCCTAGGCAATGCTTGGCTTGGCATGGTCCCCTTTCTCTCTGCTCTTGCACCCACCGCTGGTGGTGCCAAGTGGGGCATCCCATCCCAGCTCTCCTGTGCTCTTGTAAATTACAGCAGAGACTGGGTTCATCTCTGGTGGCCTGAGGAGTACAAGGTCCAATGGTGTGCTCTGCATGTGCCAGAGTGACAGTCACTGTTCCGACACTGGCAGGGGTGGCTCCCCTCCACCTCATCTGTACCCATATCAGTGGGGAAAAGCTATGGATCAGCACAGGAAGCACCAGCTCCTACCGTGGCTGATCTCTGTGCTGGACATGAAGCCGAACAGCAAGAGAGGGAGATGGAAGAGTCAAGGTCAAACTCTGGTATTTAATGTTTTTTCAAATGACATACTGGAAGAATTTACTTTTATGGACCCTGACTTCAGCTTTCCCTGCTCTCAGATGCTTTTGAGGGATTTCCTGACTAGCAGAATAGCTTCTTCCTGAAAAATAGGGAATGCTTGTATTTCACTAGAACACAAAATGAGTCCCTTCTAGGCTGCCCGAAGGCTCAGGAGGTAGCATTGGCATCATTTGCCACGGATGTACCTGGCAAAGTATTGACAGTGTGATTAAATTCTCTGCCCCACCAGAGCCAAGGTATGAATGCACACAGCCTTGTTTTACAACAAAGGGGACAAGAGGGTGGCAACTAAATGGGTCATTCAGCAGCTGCAACTCCTCTGTCAGATGGGACAGGCACTGGTGCTCTTTGGAGTAAGGTTCTCAAAGTCACTTTGGAGGCTTTCACTAGCAAAAGATATTTTGTGGGAATTACACTCTATGTCCTGTGACAATCTGTGAAAACACCATCTCATTCTCCCTGCAGAGAGCTTCATTCCCGTTGGTTGGTGGCAGAAGGCAAAATTTTTCAGGAAAGTCATGTAGATTGGAAACTGAGGACGTCAACCTCTAATGATAAGAATACTCAAATGCCAGAGTGGGTGAGAAAAACATCTAAACCTTCAGTTTCTGCATCTGGAGATGTAAGATTCACATTTCTACTTCTTACAGACACAGTTGTAAGTGCTCTTAAAATAAAAGTGTTGTGAAAATTCATTGTACCAAGATTATTTTTCTTTTTGTTGCTAAAATAAACAGATTCCTCTACTTTACAGAAGTCATCTATCTTCTCCCAGAGGAGAAGGACTGGAGGGACCTACCTTCTCCAGTAACACCAGTGATATGAAGACAGTTGCCAGTAGAAGTAAGTTATAGCAAATAAATATTCAGCCTGTGCTATCAGTTGAAGTAAAGCTAACATCAAGAAATGATAAGTCATTTTTGTAATTTCTGTCTGATACGTAGATGCCTGCCTTTATTGTAGTATCAAAATATTTCACAGTTCTGACTCTATTCTTTAACCTGAAAGGGAGCTCAGCTAGTGACACAGTAAGGACAGGACTCACTTCTTCACTGATCTCAAGGGGCACTCAGCGGGGCAGGTTCTACAGGCTGAAGTGATGCTTGGGAATCCCAGTTGTGGGAATCTTTCCAGTGAAGATCTTTGCTGTAGGCATGAACTGAGATAGAATATGTCTGTTCTTTTGTGTGTGCTCAGAAAACCTGTCATTTGTAGCACATGCTCAGACTAACTAGTTTTACCAGGGTGCAGGGTTTTGGGGTGAGATGATGTGAGGGCATGGGAAGGGTTGTTGGGTGCTTTGCAGATGTGAGGGGTTTGGGGGTGTTTTGGGGTTGCAGGGTTTCAGGGTGAAGGTTTGAGGTTTGAGGGGTGTTTTTGGAAATGGGGGGGCTGGGGTTGTGGGAATATCCCCAAAGCCAAAACCCTAGGGATCAAGTGCAAATCTCCCCTGTGTTTCCAGGTAAGGATGTTGTCCCTGGAGTCAGTGTAGAGCACATTTTTAACATCTTTTTCCACCCAGGGCTCCAACATGCCTAATCTTTCCTTTGATTGTTCGAAGTCTTGTCGTTGCTCAGGGTGTCATTTAAAATTGTTCTCCTGGGTCACCTGACATAGAGTGTTTACAATCAGACTGTAATCTGGAATATGCATCCTCCAAAAAGCCACAGCCCCTAAGAAAGCTTGTGTTTCCTTTTTACTAGTCAGTGAAGACATTACTGTAATTTTGTTGATGACATCATTTGGATCAGACAGCTTCCATATTGCCATTTTATTCCTAAAATCTGTATCTTCTGTCCCTTCACTTTACTTCATTTATCGGCAAAACCAGCTTTCAGAAGGATTTGAACTATTTTATGCCCTTTCTCAAAGACTTCCTCTGTTGTGTTGCCTGATATAATCCTGCTCCTGAGAAGCTCAACAAGGAATATAGGGCATCCTCCCACATGCTGAGACCCTCTAACTAAAAGATTGATTACCTGGTGACAGGATAACAGAACCCTGACAGTCCTGTAGGTCTCGGATGGAAGACTGAAAACAGATATTATACAAAGTAATCTCAAAAACACTGGGAAAATCTGTCATCTCAGAAGACGGAAACGAAAAGCGGAGTACTCTCTTATTTGCTCCTCAGAGACAATGTTTCTGTTTGAATCCTTGTATCATGGCAGCTTTCAGAAGGGTAAGTTTTGACAATGTAGCAATGAAATGAAGAAAGATTTTTAGGTTAGAGGAAGATCTGTGAATCTCAACATTTTCACATAGAATGAGACAAAGAACTCTGTTATTCAATATATGAAAAGGCCATGAAGGTAAATTTGTGCCAATTTAAAGCAACTGACATTTAAAAAAGCTTGAGGTAACATTTTGTCTCAGGCTCAAACAATTCTGTTCAACTCAATTTGTCTTAATTTCAGAGGATTTTTTCACAGTACACTCCCTGAATTACCAAGTCAGTGCTCTCAGACAGCAACAAAAAGTAGAAAAGGGTGAGTTACATTGTATGGCCTCACCTGAGTCCAAGGAAAATTAATCTATCAGGGTGTCAAAAGTTACTTGCTGCCTAAGGAGAAAATTAACTGTGTACAGATGCTGTACTCTGTCGAAATGTACATTTTGTTGAACTTCATTTTGTTTCAAAAAATACAATTTATCTTTCTGTCATATAAAACATGACAATGAACTGATTTATGCTTTAGCATGAATCCCATTATATTCCAATTTCAAATAATAAATAAAGAAATAAATAAGAGTAAACAAATGCTGAGCTCAAAAAATAATCTCAATGAGTATAATAAATCTACAATTTATTACAGTGCAAGCCTCTTGCATTCTAAATTTAAACCATGTCTGCCATAGAGAAATTTGTGAAAACACTAACAAAACCACTAAGTTGGTCTCAAAAGCCACAAATCCATGTTTTCTGAGGAGGGCACAGACTGGGGCTGTTGAAAGAGATCTCACAGTGGTGTCCATTAAGCTCAAAACTGGGCCACTATTCAGGCACTGACTGTAGGAATTTTACTGAGTTTGGATGGTCAAGAGATTTTGTTGCCAGATGCATTAACATGAATTTTACAAAAAAATGAGATTCATTGGATGGGGTCGAGTGGATCTCACTAGAGCAGGGTCCGCTGCCACACTGCATCACTTCAAAGGCGTTACATTCAAGAAGTTCTCTGAGTCAATGCTCTTCTGCATTCATTTCTTCCACGTGATACAGTGATTTAAAGACTTCCAGGACATGCCTATTCCTCTGCAGGGCTTTGTTTGCTCACACCATTATGTACAGTAATGAGGACTGATTGCACACTTGTGTCCCGCTTCTCTGGGACAGAATGAAGCATGAGACCTCGTTGCAGAGAACGATGCCCAGAGTGGAGTGTAGCTGAGCCTTACGTCTCCAGCGCAGGGAGAGATGAAAGCTCTCAAGTTGCTCCCTCCATCCATCTTCTTCCTACTGCTTGACTAAATGGCTTGTTTTACTTCAGGGATGATATTTTGTGTAGGACAGAATCAGCAATGTTTATTTCAGGTTACATTTTCAAAAATGGCTGACGACTTCATAGGTTTTGGCTTTGAGCGCTTATTAAATAAAAAGCCTCCCTTTAAGAACCTCAAAAGGACTGATAATTTTAAAAAAAGTGGGATTTAGAATAAGTCATTGAGCACTTATTGTTCAACTCCATGCTCTTCAAAGGTAAAGTTTGACCTCTGTACTTGTGTCATAGGAAGAGAAGAAGCTGAAGAACCACTCATAGGACATTCGGGAGTTTTACCTGGGACAGCCACAGGGGGTCATTACATGCCCACGTCTACTCGCAGTGGGAACAAGCAGTGATGACTTTCTGAGAACTGGTGTCCACTTCAGGGTCACAGCTTGTAGATGCCTTTCCAGGAGTACAAGAAGCAAAGCCTCCTGGGAAATAGTTGCTCCAGTTGGAGCAATCCTTCCCCTTTCTACGCACCCAGCTTTGGAAAGGACAGAGTCAAGGACAAGTGCAGGGCTGCCTCTCCTGCTCACCCAGTCAGAACTGATCTGACTCCTGCAAGGCTGCAGGAGTCCTTTCAAGTTATTTTCATTAATTTGGCCAGAATTCAGCACAACATCCCTCCCCTTTAAATGTAGAAAAGTTATAAAAACAAATGTTTCAGTTCATGGTTATGCACACAGTGGATCTCTAGGTCTGATTGGAGCTTTGGGAACTACAAGGACAAATAGGACATAATAGGACAAAAATTAAGAACAATCACAACAACAAACTGCAATTGACCTTACCACTAACTGAGGGATATATCTCTTTCCTGAAAATCGATGTTGCCTTGGATTTAATATGGCCTTGCAGACATTAATTTTCCACCGATTCATGTAGAAATCAGATAAAACTATAAAACAATGCCCTTTAAGACCAGATTGTAGACAGCTGAAATTACAATTACAGGAGAGGAAAGGAAGACAAAAGTTTTATTAGAGAGTGTTTTTTTGTTTCTTTGTTTGTTTTTTTTTTCTGCTTCCTGAATTTAGATGTACATGTAGTAAACTTTAAAGACAGTGTCAGACATGCAACTTGTATATCATCAGAACAGATTTATTTTATATGAAGCCAAATAAGGTGAGCTGATGAGCACACAGGTGCCATCCATCACAAGAGGGTCCTGTGTGTGGTCTGGAGCAGCAGCAGGTCTTCCTTGGTGTTAGACTACTCCACAGCTCTCCCTGGTTTCCTCTTGGTTGAGCTGACCTTCTTTACTTCTAGCTCACAGATTTCACTACCCCTGTCTTGCCACGTTTTGTTTTTTCAGGCAATTAATTCATCTCCTTGTGCCTGATCTCCTTCCAACTCTGGCTGTGCTTGTTCCTTTGCTCTGGTCAGGAATTGTTCACTTCTCTAAACATTTCTGTACTTTTGACATATGAATTTCTTTCTCTCTTTGACTCTATTTAGCCATTTAGCCATCTGTTGTAATGCCTATATGTATTCACATACAAATGTAAAAGAAGTGGTCTTGCAACCCATAGACTCACAGTTTAAACTACATTTCAACCTTATAATCTATTCTATTAATAAGTATAAAGATAAACCCAAATGCTTTCTTAATACCTCCCCCCTCCTCAACAACCCTCACCCCCAATCTTAGGAGGCTCTGGTTTGGATTTTGGTTTAATTATTTCTTAATTTAAAGCATGAACTTCAGGTCTTCTTTTCCAATACAGAAAACTTTTCTCCTCTATCCTTTAGATGGCTTTAAGAGGAAATAATCCAAACCCAAACGTGTCAATTTTACGTCAGATTCTCACATGTGTGCAGAATCAAACATGATCAGGACAAAAGTTCATTCAGGGACGAGTTACCCTATGAAAAACAGGTTAATGTGCACCAGAATATTATATCCTCAAGTGCAGCTTTTACCTGTCTTGTGCACCCATGCACTGAAAATGGACAAGACGTGCCAGCACCAGTAAAAAGAGGCCACTCAGGCTCAGCAGGGAAAGCAGTTCAGAGGGAAAAACTACAAGATCTTAACCCCTTGCCTGTCCTGAGATTTCATTCATGAGGTCAGTGGTGAGGACTCTGTAACTATGGGCTTAATTTTCCTCCCTATGACAAAGTTGAATAAAATAGGTGGTTTGTGTTGAAAAAATACACCAGAAAATACATTGCAGGTTTCTTATGCACTTGCATGCCTCTTCTAAAGCCTTTAGGGGAGTTTTCCCCCAGCTATCCCCAGGCTGAGGTAGAAGCTCGGATTCTCAGGCTAACACTGCAAAGGGACAAGCAGGAGACCGTACAAGGTCCCTTGCAAGGTAATGTCTACTTTTTTCTATTTTTTTCCTGCTGTAAACCTCATTTTTCTTTGCATCTTGTTGTTATAATTTTGATAGTCAACAGCCTATGCTGCTTTGATTTACACTATATCATTCTTTTAAGCCTCCATTCTGTTATAGGAAGGTACATGTGCACACATGTATGCCTACCATTGAGGTGCCTGCCAGATAAAAGTAATTTGAGTTGCTGTAGTGTTTATCTATAACCTGAAAGTGTGTGTCTCCTTTTTCTGAACCCCTCCTCAGCCATTTGTTCCTCTTCCCCTGCTGTGCCATTGAAGGCCTGAGCCAAGCATTCGCCAAATACTACTACAGCAGAAAGAGCAAGGCAGGAAACTCTTCAAATTGTGAGCAGAAACTAATTGACTGTTAGTGTTTGGCATAGTTTTAATAGCCCAAATTTTATGAAAGTTCCTGGAGGATCCATGAGGAGTAATCAAATTGGGGAACTCAGAGGACTTTACAACATTCTCTTGCCCCCCTACAAAAGGAGATGCACTGTCATTGCGTGGCTGGGAAACGAAGGATCCACTGCTCGGTCTGGCACTGGTCCCTGGGAATCTTGGTGCCAGTCACTTCCCTGATGCCCTGGGATGAAGCTGCCAATGGTCATGGCCAGCGTGGTGATCAGCAAGGTCTACAAGGAAGAGAGTATTGTTGCTGACATCACAGTGCAGTGACATCATGAGCAGGACACGGTCACCCTGGAGCACGGCACAATAGCTTCTGCACGCAGCCAGAGCTGACAATCAACTCATCACGCATATAGCTCTTTTCTGAGCAGCTGTTTTATTGTTTTACCCCTGTGGGCTCACTGCACGCACTCAACCTTCAAGACTAACAGCCTGTGGCAGGGCAGATAGTCCACACAACATTTTTCCCCTGCTCTGATTGGATTAGCATATGCATCCATCAGGAATAATTGTGCATACAAATTTAAACTGTGGTTTCCATGGCAACTTGAATGCATGACTTTGGAAATTTGCCTTCTGCAAGTGATTTTTGCTAGTAGAGACGGGCTATTGAAAAACCTCATAGGGAAAGTGGAGTAAACAGGTAAAGTTTAGGGAGCCTTCAGGGCAGGGTGACCTCATGGCAGGATGAGCTCTGGACCGTGTTTAGGCACCTCCAAGTATGAGCCTGGCCTGTGAACGGGGTCCTCATTGCTACCACACCTTCAATGAACACATCAGAGAATTAACCTATGCTAAGAAAGGTGTTTTATGCGAAAGTAAAACATCACCATTTCTTCAGTTCCTCTTCACAGAGTTTGTTTTGCATACTTGCTCCAGGGTCTCTGTCATCATCATGACTTAATGAAGAAAGTCTCCAAGCTGACAGCAGCTTTCATGGACACTGTTCCCACACCTGTTTTCTGCAAATACGTATTGTTAAGCTGACAATCCATTTCTGATACAGAAACTGTAACTTGGAAACAAGAATTGGTTGGGGATATTCAGTTTCTACAGTGTCTTCTTCTGAAGCAGAGTAACCGATAAGAGGTTTTTTTGATGAATGTCATGAATTGACAAAGACACCTTTCTCCTGCTAAATCAGTGTGTTTGGACACGGCTCCTACCTCCATCTTAATAAAAGCAAACCAAAGTGAGATAAACATGGGATTAAATCTTCATGACTACACAAAGTATTTCATGCAGCTTAAATCAATTATATTGGCCAAGTCTTAAAATGCCCATGTTTCAATGTTTATAATTGTGTTCCCATAACCACAGGGATTTCAGTGCACCCAGAGTTTTATGCTTCTCCACTCTGGTTTAATTCTTGCCATGGTGAAGTGAACAAAAGCCTTAACTGACTTCAGCCATTCCCCTCAGGATCCAGCTCACAGATTTTTTGATGCAAAGTATATTTACCCACAAGTTTCACACCATCTATAGAGTTTTCCTTTTGGTAAGTTAATGCAATTTCAGTTGGGATTTTTTCCTTCTGATGAGTTTCTTTTAACCCCATTGATGCATTTCATTCCCTGCCCCCTGCCCCGTCCCTGCCCCATCTGCTGGACATTATTTTCCTTACATATAGCTTTTGCAGGGTCATAAAATAAAATAAAATAAAATAAAATAAAGTAAAATAAAATAATAATAAAATGAAAGATCTAACCAGAATGGTGTTATTTCTTTTGCTTCTGCTTTTAGCTCATCTAATACATTTCTTGCCTGACAGTGTGGTGTAGTATCATAGAAGCATAGAATCATTC
>VZTM01009990.1:189067-208204 GCA_013400555.1 Jacana jacana | reverse complement strand
TTTAAGAATGCTATTACAGCTTATGAAAGGAATGTGGGATCTTTGTGTGTTTGCAGAGATTTCTGCTTTATCTGGTACAGCTTATATGAGTTTATTTCCTTTTGGGCAGCTGGAAAGCAATGTCCAGGTTTTCACAGCCTTTTCAGCTAATAGCTCTATGGTGAGATAGACATAGGAAAATGCTGTTTTCCAAGATAATTAACAGGCAGTCCAATACAGACTAAACATTCCTGCTCTCTCTCACACTCTGCTTTGTTCAGATTTCAAGTTAAATTCCATTTTACTGAACTATATTACTGAATCCAGCAGGAAGAGTCAAGAATATTTTTTATTTTTTTTTGGCTATGTCTAGTCCATGAGCCATAGACCTTTATGGAAGTAAAGAATTTCCTTGAACTGCCTCATCTTGATACATGGATTCTGACATTTATGCAACCCTGTTACAATTCATCTGGTTTTACTTATACACAGGTAATTAGTTTTAGCCTTACCTGCCAGGAAATCCACACAAAATTTTTCTGCAATCTCCCAAGGACATCTGGGACTTCAGCAAAAGTCAACTTTTGTTGCAGTGGCATTACAAAAAAGGGAAGAGAAATGTGGCTGTCCCACTGCACAGACCAGGAGCTAGTGCCCCATGGCACACTGAGAGCCCATATGGTAACATCTCAACAACCCCATGGCCCAGCATAAGATTTAGGTTGACTCTTTTTCCATGGAGATATGGAGGTTTTCCTTCTCATTGTCTGTCCCCGGGTAAACTCAGGTGGGGTTTCTGTTGCCTAACATAATGTGTCTAAAAGCAAATTTTGTAATCTAGATTGATCTAAACTTGTCCAGACTCACTTTGGAGTCAATGGGAAACAAGACCAGTTGAAAGCATAAGTTCATAGCACCTCAAGGGTGGTGTCATGTTAGAGGGTAACTGTCTTTTCTCTCTGGTCTTGACTTTCTTCTTTGCCATTAACTACAGAGGGAACCTAGGAAACCAACCCACATTTTTTCCAGGTGTAGAGAATCAAACGGGTTGTCTTTGTCACTACAAGTAAAATATGCACTTGCAGTGTTTGACTTGGAAACAAAACCAAGTGTGCTCAATATGTTAAAAAATCCCAAGGCTTTGTGTGTTCTTCCATGAATATTTAAGATGCTAGCAATACCACAAAGCCTGTGAGGCTCTGCACAAAACAAGAAAGCTGGAAGGGGAATTTTTGAAAGCACCCAGGTAACATAGGAACATGTATTTACATGGCATCTTTGAAGTTTCTGCCCTCAATTCCTCTGGAGAATTTGGTCTAAAGCTCTGATCCTGCAAATGCAAAGTATGTTTCACTTTACACAGCAGATTCCTGAGACACTCTGGATGTGTGGCACAGAGCAAATCTGACCCTTCTCTTTCTCTCCTGCAATTCAGAGAAATCAATAAGATCAATCAGATGCATGAACACAGGGCGCTTGACTAAGTGTTCTGTAAGACAGGGTAAAAGCAAAGAAATAAAATCAAATTGCAGGTCTCAATGAGAAAAACACTAGGCATAAGAGAATTAAATCAGGAAAAAATAGCTATTGAGTTTTGCTCTGCCCTTTGGATGTTTGAGGCACCATAAGACGACCTGCCCTCAGAGCTACTGCTCTGGAGGCATGCTGGTCATTCATAGATCTCGTGTCACGTCTGTGAGCAGCGTGTTTTCTTTAGAGGCACTAAATGTTAAAGCAACTATACATGCCCTCCATGCCATGGTTTAGAGTCCTTGAAAGGATTATGAAACTGCTACACTGGTTGGTCAGAAATGGTGGATCAGATGGCTGCATTTGGGGTACAATAGAGAAATGCTGGATAAAACAAATACAAACTCAGGAAAGGAAAAGCTGGATCTCAAAACTGTGTCCCTGTGAGATTGAGCTATCTTCCAGCTGTAAACAAAGTCCATGGGCGATTTTGACTTGTTCCAAGTTATCCCTCAGATGCTGGTTCAGGAATAGGTGAGGATGCCACAGGGCAGCAATGAGGTACCTCGGTTTGTGAGAAGAATGTTTAGCCCTTTGGGCAAGAGCTGTGTTGTGTCCCTCACCCACAACACTGTAAACCAGGCCGTGTGTGTGTGTCTACATGCATCTGCTGTACCAAGAGCAGGCAAGGTGATTTCTCACATGTAAAGCTGACCCAGGACAACCAACACACCTGACTTATGCATCCCGAAGGCAAGAACACGTAAGAGAGTGTCATTGTAATGGGGCCTGGAAAGAAAATGAAGGGTTTAGTACAGGCACAGATTCCATGGGATGCTCTGCTCAAAGTCCTCTATGAATATCACAGATGAACTAATAAACTGGCTTTTTTCTTCATAATAATCTCTTCTTATTACTCAATTTGTTAAATCTCAATGATGCCTGCTGCTCCTAGATAACCCAAGAATAGACAAGAAACCATAACAGATTAAAAAAGAAAGAAGATCCATTTTCCCCACCATCCTGCTTCCAGCGTTGCTAACAGTAGATATCTACAGAGAATATACAGAAAGGTCAGAGGAGCACTGCAAAAATAGAGTGACTTTTTTCCCAGAATACTTTTCCAACCTCCACTTGCACCAGTGAGAATTAACAGAGAACAGGAGAGCTCAGAGAGCTGTAGCAGAGGAGACATAGTGTATTGGACTGCATTTTGGCAAAAGTGCATTAAAGATAACTAAGTAGAATACATTCCATTTCAGGCTTTAAATGTGATTAGTTTCAAAAATTGCATTTAGGGGTTTTTTTTGTTGTTGTTTTTTGGTTTGGTTTGTTTTTTTTTCATTTTACTTCGTCATTTTTGATATATCAACTGCATTGGCTGTTAGTGATTCAGAATCTGACAATCCATTAGAGTCTGAGTAGTAAGGACATAATAGCAGTGATATGGTATGTTTTTGTTGCTTAAGAAACCCATTTATTATCATATATTAGATTTACAAAACTTACTTTTAAAATAACAAACTAATACAAACTAAATACATTGCCTTAAAGAGTTTCCAAATTATTTTTAGAGGAAGGGTAAAGAACTGCTTCCATGAAAGAAAAAAGAAAAAAAAAAGGTTAAACTATTGCCATTTTCCACAGAGAAGCAGCAAAGGCTTCCTCCTCACATTAAAATGAAATGGTCACATTTAACAAGCATTTTACATTCAAATATTGCTTGAAGTTTTCCAGAAAATAATTTGAAATTAAATGTTCTGCAGTTCCTTGGACCTGAACGGAGCCAAGAGCTAAATGAGAGCTTTTCCTGTTTTCTCTTCTTATGCAAATTGCAAAAAGCCTGAGCGACAGCAACGGTGAGAACGCAGTGGAAATTGGCCATAATTGATATCAAAATGCATAAATTCATTCTGAACCACGTCAATTAAAGCACAGAATAATTTTGAATGAGCTCATGAAAGAATTACAACTTTCTGACAATTGCATATTTGTGTGAGTTAGTTTATTTAAAATTTGGGTTTTCTCAAGTAACGTTCTAAAGATCATTTTGCAGGCAGACCTAGACAAAAGCATTTTGTCTTGTTGAACTTGTTGTCTTCAGATGCCCAATACAAGAAAACAGATCATTAAAATTCATATTCTTTTCTTGGTACTTCTGGCTGGCATTTAACATGTCATTGAACCTGATGAGCCACGCTGAAGTGCTTTGCTGCTTTTATGGATGCTATTGCTTATGAATACTTAGTACTTTGGGACAAAAAAAAAAGTGTACCTCCCCAGAATGTGGCCCTGCAAGAATGTCTAGAGGTTTTGTTATAGTAACCACTACAGGTAATTGGAACCAGAACATCTTTGGTCTGAGGTTTGTCTACTGTGTTGGTAAAAGCTTAGAGCTTATGAACTTATTCTCTTTTTATCCAGCAGTAGGATTCCAGTGATTGAAATCACAACATCCAATGGGTTTTGGAGAGGCAGGGGGAGACAAGGGTACAAATTCCACAATAATGAAATTGATGGAGGAAATAGAGGTCAAGAACAGCAGCGCACAGGATGAAAAAAAAACAAACTCAGTTTGGGGGTATTATGTACATTCAGTAATGGTGTCCGGAAGAGATGATACAGTTCAGGAAGATGAATGTAGTAGAATGTGTTTATATATGGAGAATGAAAAGAGACACTCACCAGCTAATACTTCAGTAGTGTCCTTAGAATCCGGAAAATTAATCTGTGGCAAGTAATATGCTCATTTCAGAGGGCAGGTTTGCCTGTCTGCTGTATTATGGTTTCGTAATTGTGACTGAATTTAGCCGCTCCTCAGCCATTTCAAACAGATCGTTCTGCCCTGCAATTACAAATATTGATTTACAATGACATTTGCCTCCTGTAAAGTGTTTCAGTAACATCTGCAAAAACAGATGATGCAGAAGCATTAATCTCTCCATCTTTCTGATTTAAAAAATAAGTGCATTTGCCCTGTAATGGCATGAAGGAACATGGCTGTGATGAGCAGTTCAAAGAAAGGATTATATTTCTAAAATTCCTCTGCAGTGGCTGTAGGCATCCAGATAAAGATTATGGGACACTAGAAACACAACAGCATCCCATTTTGGCATGTTAAGCAAATAGAAATAATAACACACAAACTGCACATCCCACTTTTGTTTGTTCAAAATGTACCCCAAAGTATAATTTAAGTAAAAATAGTGGAAGCTACATATGAGAGTGGTTTTGAACCACTACAGAAACTGGCTGAAATTCATTAGCAAATATATCCATGCTAATGGCCTGAATTCAAGTCTGCAGCCAAAACTGAAATCAGCTGTATTTCACATTCTTTCTTCTTTCATTGTGAATGTCTCATATATTTTCCTCTATTTTTCCTATATAAAACAGTTCACCAAAGGGCTTCAAAACAGGATTCAAAAATAAAGGATCTGGGTTCCAAAACAATACTGACAGAATCATTAAATAGAAATTTAAAACTGGTAAACCAGGGAAAGAATGGTTTATGAGACATCATCCCCTTGTAACTCATAATTCAATGTCTCTGCTCTGTTTGCTGAGGGTGAAATATCCCCCACTACTTTTCACAATTTCTTACCTTTATAAAACCAATTGACATGCTTTGTTTAATATCTTTTCAAAACCCGTAACAGTCTCCCAATGATACAACAATAAATAATAATAAGTCCAAAGAACATTGTGGGAGAAAAATCTGCTATGTAAAATAACCATGTAATATCTGGAACTCTTCCTACACCATTGCTTTAACTGGCTTTGGGATTTAGTGATATTTATTTAATGATAAAGTGATAAATATTAACTACTTAGATCCTTCTGAACTTTTTAAAAAGGAAAGATACTAATCATATCCCAGAAACTCCTCTTCTCCATTTGGGATGCCTCAAGTATATGAGTTATCCACATCAGGTTGGTAGATAAAGTACAGGGCTATATGTGAAGAGTGCTGTCCTGGTCTCAGCTGAGGAAGTGTTAATTTTCTCTCTAGTGATTGCTGTGAAAGGAATGTCAATAATGTGTATTGGTTTAGTTGTTGCTAGGTGATGTTTATACTTTTCAAGGACTCTTGTCAGCTTCCCATAGAAGCTAGGAAGGTGGTTCTGGGAAAGGTACTGATTGATGAGGTGGTGAGAGTCACTTGTGTCATTACTGTTGTTATTCTTATTGTTATTTTCCTTTTCTGTTATTGTTCATTAAATTGTCATTGTCTGAACCCATAAGGTTTTTTTTCCTTTCCCTTTCCCCTCCTTTTCTCCCTCTTCTCCCTGCTTACCTGGGGAGAAGGGGAGAACTGTGTGAGCAGCTCTGTGGTCGTAGCTGCTGGCTGGGATTAAACCAAAACATGCTTTTCTGAAGGTGGAGCTCAGCAAGAGTACTTGTAGTATATCATAAACTCTCAGGTGCCAATTCATACGACATGATTCAGCTCATCACTCACAGGCATCTAAATGTATCCTCATCTGGATGAAATAAATCCCCATTGACTGTGCTGGTAATGGAAGCTTAGAGACTCAGGTAGACATTTAAACATTTTAATTTAATTTTTTTAATTTAGAGCTGACACTTACTCTTTCATTTGTCTATATGCCATCTCAAATTATTAACTTTTACACCGGAACTCCAGTCCGGGGGGCACATTGGCTTAATTCCACCCATACAGTGCAGACAGTGCCAAACCTCTATGTCTTTATGGGGTGATGTGAAAATAAATACACTTAATTTTGTGAGCTTTAATGATAATGGTGCATTTAAAGTTAAATATTTACTGACTGTAATTTTAAGAAACTCAATATCTGTACAAAGCCTCCCTTTTCTTTCTGCACAGCAAAGCCCTCAGTCAGCACAGAACTGGGTAGCTCTGTTATTTAGAAGCCAAAATCCTGCACAGAATTGTCAGAGTTGGAAGGGACCTCTAGAGATCATCAAGTCCAACTCCCCTGATAAAACAGGGCTGCCCAGAGCACATCACTCAGGATGGCATCCAGGAGGGTCTTGAAGGTCTCCAGAAAAGGGGACTCCACACCCTCGCTGGGCAGCCTGTGCCAGGGCTCTGGCACCCTCACCAGAAAGAAGTTTTTCTTCATCATATTTGAATGGACCTTCCTGTGTTCCAGCTTGTGCCTTCTGCCCTTCATCTTGTCTTTGGGAATCACTGAGAAGGGTCCAGCTCCATCCTCCTTCAACTCACCCTTCAGACACTTATAAGCATGAAGAAGGTCCTCTCAACCTTCTCAACTCCTCTCAACCTTCTCTTCTCCAGGCTCAAGTCTCAGGTTTCTCAGCCTTTCCTCATAAATCCCTCCAATCCCTCAGTCATCTTTGTTGCCCTTTCCTGCCCAGAGTCTGAATATTCCTGCTCCTTTATGATCTTTAGCTAGGCTTACATATCAAGTGGGAAAACTCTCACATGTCTATAACGTTTGCAAGTTGACTTGCCTTGTTGTCTTATTTTCCCTCCTCCATGTATTACACACTCCCGAACTTGCAGTGTCAGGGAAATCATGGCCTCTCTTCTACACTTTTCTGCATCCCAGCATGAAGGGAGGCCTGCAATTGAAAACTGTGCTACCCTTCCATTTAAAATCTCTGCAATCAAACCAATACTGTGATGGACACGTGTAGTTATTAAGCCACCTTTGAAACCAGGCATAAAAACACATTTAAAAGTAATAGCTGCAGAGGGCTGAGAGATGCTGTGGCTTTCAAATATTATGTTGATATTTGAAGGTGGTACATCCCAAACTCTGACAGCACAAAAGCAACTCATCTGGGCTGAAATGTCTGAAAGGGATCTAGTTTGAGGCTGCCAGCTCCTCGCTTTTGCTGCAGCTGCTGTGATCAAATTTTCCGAGACTTCCATTGCATTTATAACATCAATGAATGGGGCAGATGGATGCCAAAGTAATCTCTGCCTCTGTGGCAGCTTATCTAATTAAACATTTAGACAGAGAAAGGTATAATTGCAGAATAATCTGTCTGCCTTTATCGTGTGCTTTCCCTTAAGACACTCCTGCCTTTCCAGCAGAGCAAATAAACTTTGACAGATGTTTACTTTCAAAGTAAAAAGATAGTGAAGTTCTATTAACACAGACCATATTCAATAGTAAAGCTATTTTTTTTCACTGCACTCGATGCCAGCATTCTTTGTAGAACAAAGATTTTGGTACTGAGTAAAATTTGATTTGCATGCCTGAGGGAGTAATAAAAGAAACCTATTATGGAATGAAATGGACTGTAATCACATTGAGAGGATAGAGATTGTTCCTTGGGTGAGGAGGGGGAAAGGCTACTGCCTCGCAAATGGCTTATTGAAGAAGAAAGCACAGTGTTATCCAAGATACAACATATGCCAAAGTTTGAGGAATGACATTCCATTCCCTTCAGCAGGAACTGATAAACATGTGTTTTGCATGGGGCCACAGGGAAGGAGACACTTGGTCACCCAATCCCAGGAGGGAGCAAAAAAGCCATTCTGCCATTCTCATCGCGTTGTGCCTTAGCTAATGTTGCCTCAAAGGCCATACAGAAGGTCAGCATCCAAGCCTACGTTTTGCAATGTTCTCCCCACAGCACGCAGCGATTGTGGAGCAGGGCTCCACTTCTGCTTCCCTGGCCAGGAACCAGTCCCAGCCACTGGTGGACTTAGCGTGAGCCAGGCAGAGAATGATTTCAATTACTGAAGGAACAGCTGCTGCTCCAGGAGACATCACTGAAGCCAACCCCTTCTGCGAGAGCTACTTGAACTGAGCAAATGCTGGGCTGCAGGCCCATGGCCCAGCTGCATGGCGTGCCTTGTTCCTCAAGCACAGGACACTCATAAAAGGAAGGTCATCACCACTGTCCCAGGTGTGCACCTACCTGAGCAGAGACTGACCTCCACTCCACCGCATCCCTCACCTGTGTCTGATAGCACTGTTTCCAGTAAGCTGGAAATTCTGGATGCTTGTTGAAATGTTAAGAATGTACAGTACCGTGTGTATTACAATAACCTGTAAACTCACTGTCACACAAGCTGTTCCTGTTCATGACATTCTGCATGACATTTCTGCCAGAAATGCTGAGCTCCTATAGCCTTTCTGATACTCCTCCTTTTTACTCCTAGTGACAGTCCTGATGCCTGTCCTTCTAGCAGCTTATTTGGCTGTTATTTTACACAGAATTCCCCCCAGTGATTGTGCACTGTGTAAATGCAATTCTAATCCCTCAGAGATTATTATTCTGGTTACACAACAAAATACTGGATGCTTATATTTCAAGGTGAATGACCCAAGTTACAGGGGTACATCAAATAAGCTAGTTATAGAAGTAGCTTAGTGATGAATCCCAGAGTAGAAAAAAGCAATAGAGAAGCAGATGCTTTGTGACTTGAAGATTTGAATTGTCCTTGTTTCCAGAATGCTGCAGAAGTGATAGCAGTTGACAGCCACACTCCTTGTGATAGGCATAATGCCATTCATTGCTTTTATACTTGAACGACTTGGATACTACACAGTCTGTCAAGTCTAAATCTATTTAAGTCATGACAATTTATGTTATACTACAGTACATTACTTGTTTTGATCATAAGACTAAAATCATTCTTGCATGAAATAAACTGAAACTTTAAAAAACCCAAGGAAGGGCTGCTGTTTTCAAAGCAACTGAAATTTTCCCGACTCTGAGATTGACCAACGAACTACAAATCTGGAGGAGCAACGCCAAAAACCAGACCTTCCTCCACCCACATCCTGAAGCTTTCAGATGAGTGCCCAGAAGCAATAGCCAAACCCTGCAGGTTAGCTAATACTCTCTGGTGTGAAATCATATCTGCAGGCAGAAGATTACCTTTGAGGTACAGTGTTTGATTTATTTCCTTTTGTCAGAATAGGACCATTACAAGATTTGCTTTTCTTTTTCTAAAGGTGTGAAATAAGTGAAAGATGCATGTAGAAAATGGAGGAAAAGGCAAGAGTTAACCTGAAATTCCATGCACAGTGATATAATCAAATTATAGAGGGACAGAAGTAGGAAATTGAAATATCTCTAATTTGTGTGCCCTTACAATGGCTCTAAAAATCAAAACAAACCCTCTCCTACCTCACCACAGGTTCTTCCTGCCCTGCTTGGAGAAGGGCACAGTCACCCTCCCTGACTGTGTTTAAGAGTAGATTAGATGTGGTGTTGAGGGATCTGGTGTAGGGGAGAACTTGTAGAGTAGGGCTGATGGTTGGACTTGATGATCCTAGGGGTCTCTTCCAACCTAAATGATTCTATGATTCTATGATTTCCATGAGGCTGAGTGCATGCCCCTGTGGGCTCGGACATGACAACCTCGTCCTTGTTGTTGCACATCGTGCTGGTTTGGGGCTTCCAGCTGCTCCTGGAGAGTGGGTGCCACTTGGTAAGTCTGACAGCCTGTTCCTCAGGAAGTCCACGGTGTGTGGAAGCACATGGCCTTTCACAGCAAGGGATCTACTGGCATCAACCGAATCATTGACCATCCAGCTGGGACCTGTGGCAGGAGCAGAGGTAGGCTGTCTGGTTGGATCCTGCATTGGGTGCTTTGCATTGAGTGCAGGCACTGTCTTGATGTGGTTGTCTATACCTTTGACGGCATCTTCTGAAGAAAGACAGAGAGGTGGAAATTCTACATGAATGCTGAAACGATCAGTAATAAACTACTCATTTTTACCTTGCATGTTGAAAAGCATTTTGCTTTCATGAAGGTCTAATGGAGTGACAGATTCTCCTTAAACTTTGAAAAGAAAACTTAATTGGAGAGGAAGTCCTTAGGTTTCTGTGGACAGGTGAGGTAGAAGTTTCTTCAGCCTTGCCCGTATTTATTTCTGTACTAAAACTCCTAAATTATTTCTTAATCTTTTTTTTCAAGGTAAGATTTGATACACAACCTCTTTATTGGAACACCCTATTGTTCAGTTATTGCAGATACATTTTAAGAAGGTTTAATTCAAATATAAGGAAAAAGATTCAGTTTTCTGAGTGAAATATCTGTGTTACAATTTTAATATTTTCCAGTTGTTTTTTCCCCCCATATTTTTAAAATTTAAAAAATATCTTGTTCCCTAATTTCTGTTTGTAAGGTCTTCTATTATTTGGTTGGCTAGTTTTTTTTCTTCTTAATGGTCTATTCATTTTTGTCTACAGTAAATAAAGTGCAAATAAGAAAATAAATAAAGGTGAAGGAATGAAAAGGCACTAGGAACTGGAACCCACACATGGGAATTGAGCTTTCTAATTTTCAGTATAACTAAAGTAAACTACGTTTTATGACCAAATTAATTTAATTTCCAAAGGTTTACTTAAAAACTATTTCTCAATTTAAATTTTCCAAATCGTCATTATCCTCAATCCACCTCTTTCCAATAACAAAGATATATGATAGCATTTTTTACTGCATTTGAGGAACATTCCTGCATTCGTATCCTTTCACTCTTACTCTCTTTTCTCCCTTTCTGTTATATATTATTTCAAGAAGAAAGATTTCCTTGAAAAATCTGGTTATATGCTTAGTTCAGAATAAAACTGTAAAGACACAGATTGGAAATATAAGGCTTTAATCGGGGCTTGCAATAATAGGATGACTTTGGGAAAACCAACATATCCATGAAATTTCATTGTTTAAATATAAACCCAGATACCTTGGCACGACAGGGAGATCAGCAGCAAATCCTATTAGCAGGACAGGGGGAGGAGAGGGGCTGTGCTGTGTGACTGCTTTTAATAACTGCAATGAAATGGAAGCGTGAGCGAACAGCTGCGAACTGATGAAAATGTGCAGGCAATGCTGAATTGAGGAATGTTATGAATCCCCAGGAAGACAGTGAGTTGAGGCGAACACACCCAAAAAAGATCAGTATAAGGTCTCCAAAAAAAAAATAAAAGGGGGGGGAAAAATAGGGGCTGCAGTTCTGATATGTCTACGTCCATCCAGAAAGTATTAAATGGCACTATTCAATCAGAGAAAAAGATTTGACAATGCAAGCCTTTGCAAAGGGATTTAGGTGAGATTTAGAGATCAGTGAGTTCAACATGAGTTTTGTAACATGACATGGTGGTTAAACACAAAAATCAAGAAGCCTGCATTTTCTCTTCCACACAGAGATCTTTTCTAGTTAGGTAGGTCATTATCTATCTTGCTATCTGCGTATCTTATGTTGAAAGCAGAAAAAAAAAAAGTCCTTTTCTGTGCAATATTACAGTGAAAGAATATTCTGTCTGCTTTTCTCATTATTGGAAAATGTACTGAAAAATTACACTGAGTTGAGAATAAAGTGCTGACGGTGATTAAAGCCAGGGGGGAGTGCCTTACGAGAATGCTTACACGCTCCTAAGGGCGCTCTTACACAACCTTGGTTTTCTTTGATGGTAAAGCTGCTTGAGACATTCACATCACCCTCAAGGCCCCCGACTGCTCATTTTCTTTCCATATGCAGCAGGTTCCTGCTCCCTCAGGTCTGCCTGTGCAGTTGTATATAAGGCCGTGCTGGAAACCCAATCACTGAAAACCTGAATTTCAAAAGAAGAAATATTACAGTCTCCTTTATTAATCGGCAGAAAGTCTTTGTAGCCAGCTCTGTTTTCTTGTCCAAGACTCCAGTATTGGCCCACAAGTGATTGTACCAATACATCCAAAGGAGACAATTTATGGGACCATGTTTTGGGACTGTGGTCAAGAATAGAAGGAAAACAAACTCTCCCGAGAAAGATTTTGCAGGGAAACTCGAAGGGCGTTTTTAGGTGTAGTGACCTCGTAACTGATGGGCTTGTATATGAAAGCCAAACCTGGAAGAGACAAAGTGCTTGGCAAAAACTGAAAAGCAAGGAATGTGCTCGTCTGCAGATACGAGTGCAGTATAAAAAAAAAATAAATAAAGAAGTTGACTCGGTGTGATATAAACAGAAATCTTGGGATTAAAACTATGAAGAAAATTGCAGGCTGAATACCACGCAGTACAGTCTGAAGGTGAGACGTGGTCTTGCATGGAGAAATAGTATGAAATGTTTGAAAACAGGCAAGAAAAAATCTCAAGAACAATCCTCTATAGAAAAAGAACACTTACAGAATTAAGGATTCTCTTTCCAGATGAAACTTTTTATTGCATTAAAGGATTTCTTTTAGATTACAGATATTTTGCCTTAGATGTAACTGCTGCTTTAAAAACACATAAGTGGTTTTGAATACCATTCTACAGAAAGCAAAGGGAAGTTGAATTGCAAAAATGCTATGCTTTTCTGTAACCACAACAGGTGAAATTTAGCTGCTTTAGGAAAAAATGAATATGTTTACCCATACTTTAATGTGCTTGGTTGTAGTTTTTTTTCAAAATTTGAGCTTGACAAAATGTTTTCTGAAATTGAAAGATGGAAAACCCAAACAAACTATGAAAACAGAGGGAAAGGAAACCTTAAAAAATATATGGATTTTAAAAAAAATGAAAAAACTCCACTTGCTGGAAGGCTCTTTAAAAATTGCTGTGAAGCCTTAGTAGAGAATTAGTGTGTCTACAGTATCCATCACATTAAATAGGATTCCAAGAGTATGGAAAAAGATTGTTTGGAGTTTACTTTTAAACTACCTCCTAGTAAATTGGCTTCAAAGCAGTAATTGCTCAAAAATGGCAGGTTTTATTAGATTTTCACAGAATCACAGAATCACAGAATGTCAGGGATTGGAAGGGACCTTGAAAGATAATCTAGTCCAATCCCCCTGCCAGAGCAGGAACACCTAGAGCACGTCACAGAGGAACGCCTCCAGGCGAGTTTTGAATGTCTCCAGAGAAGGAGACTCCACAACCTCCCTGGGCAGCCCGTTCCACTGTTCAGTCACTCTCACTGTGAAGAAATTTTTCCTCATATTCAAGTGGAAACTCCTATGTTCCAGCTTGCACCCATTACCCCTTGTCCTATCATTGGATGTCACTGAGAAGAGCCTGGCTCCATCCTCCTGACACTCACAATTTACAGATTTATAAACATGTATGAGGTCACCCCTCAGCCTCCTCTTCTCCAAGCTAAAGAGACCCAGCTCTCTCAGTCTTTCCTCGTATGGGAGATGCTCCGCTCCCTTAATCATCTTGGTAGCCCTGCCCTGGACTTTCTCAAGCAGTTCCCTGTCCTTCTTGAACTGAGGGGCCCAGAACTGGACACAATATTCCAGATGGGGTCTCACCAGGGCAGAGTAGAGGGGGAGGAGAACCTCTCATGACCTACTAACCACCCCCCTTCTAATACACCCCAGGATGCCATTGGCCTTCTTGGCCATGAGGGCACAGTGCTGGCTCATGGGCATCCTGCTGCCCACCAGGATCCCCAGGTCCCTTTCCCCTACATTTTAGGGGCAACGTGAGCAGTGCTGCTAATGCCAATGTTGCATAGCCTGTGAAATCATGTAGCTTGTATGTAAATGAACTTTGTACAGCCCCTGAGCATGGAAGAGGAAGATATATGAGGAAAGAGTGTTAATATTGAAGTGATAAAGTGAAGTCTCCACTTCAGTCCCTCAGTCAGCACAGACAGCACACAGGCAGCCCGTCTGCCCAGACCTCTCTGCTTTGCCTTGCAAACAGCCTATGTTTTACGAGGCTGTTTACAGCAGCAGCTTAGAGCTGTGCTATTTAAAGGCTCCTTCCTACACACACACACACAAATAGCGTGTGAGAACATGATGGAGAATTTCATATGCGTAGCTGAGTTAACATAAACAGGCTTTCTTTAGTGTTAAAAAAGAGAGGAGGACGGGGAAGGGAGGAATTCACACACTATGCCAGGTTGTTTTCAGTCATTAGCAAAGAGTTCTGCTTCTCCTCCTGTCTCCCACACAAGACCACATAAAAGTCTGGGAAGACCAAGAGACAAGGATGGAGATCTTGTCCATATATCAGTGGTTGTATTGCAGACATAGCAAGGCTGGTTCCTCTGGGCATGTAACAGAGAATCCTTTAACCCTTGCGTGAGTTTCCCTTCATTTTAAAATCTTGAGGTATGGGCCCTCTAATCCTAAAGCTAAGATGTAACAGTCGCCATCTTTTTGCCTTACACCACATAAACATGCAAAAATGCCCTTCTTTATTTTTAAGTGTGTATCTCTATAGCTCTTACACTGTCTGAGTGTCCTTTTCCATCTCCAGCCTTGTCAGGTTGCTGAGCTGTTCTCATGGGCACAGCTTGGCTTTGATGGCTGCTTCAACTGAAGACCCTCCTATGGCTGTTTGACCCCAGCCTGGAAAATAACTATGGACTAAGCAGGCTTTGGGTGAGACTGGTGATTGCAATGTTTGTGAGATGATAATCCCACCTAAAAGGCAAAGAGCATTACATTTTTGTAAAGACTGAAATGTGCTTGAAAGGCCAGTGTGTGGTGGTGAGTCAAGCATCTTCCATCTTCTCCATTAACAGTGGGAAGCATAGAGGACATTACACTGTATGGGGATAGCAGAAGATTTGCAAATTCGGAATTATCTTGCCTAGCTCAAGAAAAAAAAAACACCGTATATTGATGTTTGCTCATTATAATGCCAGAAGTCTTTTTTGTTTACACAGCCATACTGAGTTTATGCATGTTTAGCTTCTGTTATGACTGCAACAGAATTTTTACCGTGCTTGCCTTTGGAGGCAGATAAAAGAGGGAAGGAGAGAGACATTGTTCCACTGTCATCAGCATCCTAAAATAATCTGTGCTGATTTAGTTTTTCTTTGAAAATAAATGCAATTAAGCCATAGAAAGAACTGTGAAAGGACTGTATTACTAATGTAATTCAGACCTTAAATAAACCACACTTAAGATTAGGATTTACTTCATTTACTTTGAGACATTTGAAAATTTGAGGTCTAGTTTGCAAGTCATCCAGATTCCCTCTGTCATCAGTGGAAAAATAGGTGCTTCCAGAGTGTGAGTCACACTGTTATCCTTAAGCTGTCTCTAGATGGGAGAAACTATAGAGGAATCTCTCTCTCTACTACCTACCAAGCAGATGTTGCTGACTAGCTCTCGCAATTTAACCCCACTTGACAGCTGAGCCCCACACAGCTTCTCGCTCACTCCCCCACAGGGCGACAGGGGAGAGAACTGGAAGAGTAAAAATAAGAAAACTTGTGGGTTGAGGTAATGACAATTTAATAGGTAAATAAAAAGCTGCACACACAAGCAAAGCAAAACACAGAATTCATTCTCCATTGCCCATGAGCAGGTAGGTGTTCAGCCGTCTCCAGAAAAGCAGGGCTCCATCACACTAATGGTGACCCAAGAAGACAAATGTCATCACTCTGAACATCCCCCCATTCCTTCTTTATCCCCTAGAATTATATGCTGAGCATGATGCCATATAGTGCAGAATATCCCTGTGGTCAGCTGGGGTCGGCTCTCCTAGCTGTGTCCCCTCCCAACTTCTTGTGCACCACCAGCTAACTCACCATTGGGTTAAATGAGGAGCAGAAAAGCCATTGCTGGGTTATATGAGGAGCAGAAAAGCCCTTGATTCCATGTAAGCACTGCTCAGCAATAGCTAAAGCATCAGTGTTTTATCAACAATATTTTCAGCACAAATCAAAAACATAGCCCCGTTCAGGCTACTACGAAGTAAATTAATTCGATCCCAGCCAAAACAAACACACTAGCTTGGAAAACTGAAGTTTGGAGGATGCAAACTGAGTCCCACATTGCCTGACTGAGCCAGTAAAAAAAATAGAGGGATTTTCCTTTGGATGGTTTTCATAAACACTTTAAGCAATTTTTTGTTCAAATAAAAAAAAATAATTACTTGTAATAAACTGCTAGTTTCCTGCTGAAAATTGCATGTTTTTGAGAAAAGCAGACCCTTTGTAAAGGCATATTTTAATTCGGCTCCAAACCAAAACATCCATGGGTGTAACCATAATGTGTTTATAGAAATATTTGCAAGGATTAGAATCTGATCCTCCTATTCATTTGTGATAGTTCTGTAATGTGAAATTTAAAACTGATGAAACAGCAAATTTTTGCATGAAAGGGGAGTTTGTATAACTTCAGTTTCTGCAAATTGTGTATCCTCTGCAGAGTGAAAAGCTCTCCTCTAAATGGTTACAACTGAATGACATATTTATATGCGGTCCAGGACCATGCAGAATCACCCTGATAAAGGAATCTGGAGGAATTAGCACATCGATGAAAACTTCTTGCACTGCCCACGGGTGGAAAGAGACTATTGGTCACAACAGACCAGTGATCTGATTTGTGTTTGGACCATCAAATGAATCAAAACCTGCAGGAGATACAACAGAAAAAGAAATATTGCCCTTCTGGGCAACTGAGGAAGCACAGCTGGAGTCTGGGAAAACAGGGCAGTGGATAGATGTACTCCCAACGCTGGTCGTGGAATCCATTAAATTGATTTTTGACTGAGCCACTGTGGATAGGCTGTTGAGGGAAATGTGGATACAAAAGCCCAGCAAAAAGGAAACTGGAGTTTGTACATCTGTGAATAATACAGCTTTCTGGAACTGCACACATTTCAATAGAAGGCTTTTTTGGGGGGGAAAAAAAAAAAAAGAAAAAAGTCCAGGACAAGACTTGTGATCCTATTAGAAATCAATCAGAGAATAGAAATGATTCTTATGCTTACAGCATTGCTATAGAATGTTCCTATCAGGAGATATTACTTTTCCTACACTGTATCGGACTACAATGAGGTTACCCTGGGATTAGACAAATACCTCATCTTCTGATAATTCCAGAAGACCTACCCTTCCTTCAGAAAACTCTAAAAGATTGCAAGTCTCAACTATAAAACATTTCCTTTCTTGGTGCTGACACGGTACCCTACAGACACACATGTTCAACTGTATGTAGACTCCAGACCATGTGAGCTATTAAGTAAATTCATATTCACACAACGGCATGAGTTCTCTTGCTCATTTGTATCTGGTGTGGGCTGAACTAGCTGACTCAGGCAAAATTTTTTCCCTAACTTTCACCTAAATATCCTCACAGAAAACGAGCCAATTCCCATTAAAATGCTACATTGGTCTTTATAAAAGAGTAACAAAACAGAAATAAATTTGGGGAAGGATGGCATGACACCACATTTGACAGAACCATGAATCACACCGCTCAGATGAATGGTTATCCAAAGCCATTAAAAGTGCTTCCCCACTTCAGCACGATGCATTGTTTAAGGGGAGTCATACTGGGCTGGGATCTGCTCTCTGTTTCACCAATCTCATAATGAGCTTTGGCGGGAGTTGCTCTTGATTTATGTTGGATCAGGGTCAGACTGGGAACTTTTCTATCTCTCCGTAGTGTTAGCATCATCTCGTAAATAACTTCAACACCCAAAACTATAGCAGAGAACGATCCAAGAGGAGTTACTGCAGTATAACTCTAAAATGCAAAGCTACCCAAGTTACACTGACAGTTATTTTTTCAAGTATACTCCTGAAATAACCAAAAGCCATGATTTTTCCCCTATAAAAAGCAGTCTGAGAAAAAAAAAAAACAGCTGGTACTTAAAATAGTTCTTCAGGTTTCTTTTAGATTCAGAAATCACTCATAAAACCTCAGGATCCAGTGAGGTATAACTGTATCTGTCATAGACCTGGAGGCTCATAAACTTCAAATTGACAGGGATAATGTTAGAGTTAAATCTCCTTGGGGCTTTATTATTCATGGCAAAAATCTGATTTGAGACAATAATCGGGCACTTGAAATGCAATATTTTATCAGGTGTTTGATTTTTAAATGGAAATTTGGTCAATCTTATTTCTGTGAAGCAGAAAACATTTAAAGAGTTTCAATATGTATATGCAGCAGTGGTGGAATTCTCAATAAAATTAGAGAGAACAGCTGGCATGAGGAGGTAATTTACTTGACCAGATTCTTCATTCATCATGTTGAATAGTGTTGTGTAACTGAGGATTTGGGCTTTTTCTAAATCCATCAACACTGTATATTTCAGCCATAAACCAAACAGCTTTCTAACAAGTACTGACACACATAATGCTGTTTTAAATTGCTTCTAAAGCAACTTAGGTATAGAAAGACTCACCAAGAAGCAATTGAATACAGACTAACAGCGCAGTTGTAGGGAATGGGGGACAATTCTCCCTATACTTTAAAGTGGTGCGAGTTCATGAAATATACTACCACTGCTATACTGATAGAAGCCATAGTCTTAAGTGATGGAGGAAGAAAGAACATTATTGAGGGTCAAAATGAGACTTTAGAGATGCTGGGAATAAAAAAATATCACCGTGTAACATGAAGAATCCTATTTTTATCCTGTTTCACAGCTGCTGTAAAGACTACTGTACATCCTTAAGGCATTCTGAAATACACAGGTCTATTTTGATGACTGTGCTCCATAAAGAAAATATAAACCATTTTCTTAGAGGGACAGAGAGTGCTACATGCATAGAAGTGAGCTCAGGCTCAGAAGCAGACAGTTCTTATTTGAAATATTCATTATTTTGAAAAAGTTTCCATCCGCTTCCACAAAAGTTAATTAAACATAAGAAATACGTAAAACCATCCCAGTGAGAAGAAAACTGGATGCTCTGTTGTGAACCTTGAAGGTATATGGAGACCAGTCCTGGAATATGAAATGAATGGGGCTGATTCAGTAAAGGTTTATGGGAGACAGAAGATTTCAGGAATCCAGCATGCAGAGATCATTGGCCATGCTTTGTCTTCTT
>VZTM01009990.1:144438-189012 GCA_013400555.1 Jacana jacana | reverse complement strand
AAGGTTGAATGCCCATTGGGAGGGATTATAATCGGATCTGGTTAATTGAGGTTTAGTTTATCTGCACTTCTGGATACAAATACTCTTATGAGAAAGACACCCTGAAGCACAGTGTATGGTGTTGACTTCCAATTCATCATCTGAATAAAAATAAGAGACAGAATTAAGTGCATATTTTACAGTCTTTCCCTGAAGTTTGATGAAGGATGCCATAGTGTGAGATGTTCCTTGCACACTGTATTCAGCCTGGTAAATAAAACCTGATTTAAAAAGCTGCACTCCTAACCATGGATCATATTGAAAATTCTGTGATAATTGTTTTGTTCTCCTCAAAGTAATTTTCAGAAACTAAGATGAACTGGGATGCTAAGAACACAGCTAGGTGATGCCCTAATCATAAATCAGAAGCTGTTTGGTATGTAAATATGTCCATCTCTTCACCATTNATGCATTGTTTAAGGGGAGTCATACTGGGCTGGGATCTGCTCTCTGTTTCACCAATCTCATAATGAGCTTTGGTGGGAGTTGCTCTTGATTTATGTTGGATCAGGGTCAGACTGGGAACTTTTCTATCTCTCCGTAGTGTTAGCATCATCTCGTAAATAACTTCAACACCCAAAACTATAGCAGAGAACGATCCAAGAGGAGTTACTGCAGTATAACTCTAAAATGCAAAGCTACCCAAGTTACACTGACAGTTATTTTTTCAAGTATACTCCTGAAATAACCAAAAGCCATGATTTTTCCCCTATAAAAAGCAGTCTGAGAAAAAAAAAAAAAAACAGCTGGTACTTAAAATAGTTCTTCAGGTTTCTTTTAGATTCAGAAATCACTCATAAAACCTCAGGATCCAGTGAGGTATAACTGTATCTGTCATAGACCTGGAGGCTCATAAACTTCAAATTGACAGGGATAATGTTAGAGTTAAATCTCCTTGGGGCTTTATTATTCATGGCAAAAATCTGATTTGAGACAATAATCGGGCACTTGAAATGCAATATTTTATCAGGTGTTTGATTTTTAAATGGAAATTTGGTCAATCTTATTTCTGTGAAGCAGAAAACATTTAAAGAGTTTCAATATGTATATGCAGCAGTGGTGGAATTCTCAATAAAATTAGAGAGAACAGCTGGCATGAGGAGGTAATTTACTTGACCAGATTCTTCATTCATCATGTTGAATAGTGTTGTGTAACTGAGGATTTGGGCTTTTTCTAAATCCATCAACACTGTATATTTCAGCCATAAACCAAACAGCTTTCTAACAAGTACTGACACACATAATGCTGTTTTAAATTGCTTCTAAAGCAACTTAGGTATAGAAAGACTCACCAAGAAGCAATTGAATACAGACTAACAGCGCAGATGTAGGGAATGGGGGACAATTCTCCCTATACTTTAAAGTGGTGCGAGTTCATGAAATATACTACCACTGCTATACTGATAGAAGCCATAGTCTTAAGTGATGGAGGAAGAAAGAACATTATTGAGGGTCAAAATGAGACTTTAGAGATGCTGGGAATAAAAAAATATCACCGTGTAACATGAAGAATCCTATTTTTATCCTGTTTCACAGCTGCTGTAAAGACTACTGTACATCCTTAAGGCATTCTGAAATACACAGGTCTATTTTGATGACTGTGCTCCATAAAGAAAATATAAACCATTTTCTTAGAGGGACAGAGAGTGCTACATGCATAGAAGTGAGCTCAGGCTCAGAAGCAGACAGTTCTTATTTGAAATATTCATTATTTTGAAAAAGTTTCCATCCGCTTCCACAAAAGTTAATTAAACATAAGAAATACGTAAAACCATCCCAGTGAGAAGAAAACCGGATGCTCTGTTGTGAACCTTGAAGGTATATGGAGACCAGTCCTGGAATATGAAATGAATGGGGCTGATTCAGTAAAGGTTTATGGGAGACAGAAGATTTCAGGAATCCAGCATGCAGAGATCATTGGCCATGCTTTGTCTTCTTCAGCAGACAGCTTTATTGCTCTTTTTTAGCTGAATTAACATGTTAGAGTGTTAACTCTTTTTATAAAGGTTGAATGCCCATTGGGAGGGATTATAATCGGATCTGGTTAATTGAGGTTTAGTTTATCTGCACTTCTGGATACAAATACTCTTATGAGAAAGACACCCTGAAGCACAGTGTATGGTGTTGACTTCCAATTCATCATCTGAATAAAAATAAGAGACAGAATTAAGTGCATATTTTACAGTCTTTCCCTGAAGTTTGATGAAGGATGCCATAGTGTGAGATGTTCCTTGCACACTGTATTCAGCCTGGTAAATAAAACCTGATTTAAAAAGCTGCACTCCTAACCATGGATCATATTGAAAATTCTGTGATAATTGTTTTGTTCTCCTCAAAGTAATTTTCAGAAACTAAGANNNCTAAGATGAACTGGGATGCTAAGAACACAGCTAGGTGATGCCCTAATCATAAATCAGAAGCTGTTTGGTATGTAAATATGTCCATCTCTTCACCATTTTCCACACAGTGAACTGAATTGAAGGGAATAACTAGAGTTGAGAAAGAGCTGGAAAACTTTAATACACTGCTTTGGAAGTTAACAAGAGTTTAGGGTCCTAGGTGGTGTAACTTAATCAGATCATGCTTTTCTGATGTCAACCATTGGCTTCTGCACTACTCCTTGGCTTCTTCTGGTCTTCCTGTACAACAAAGATAATGACTTTCAGGTTTCCTGGTTAGGCAAACATGAGTTTCTCAAACCCTCTCATGTTAGAAAAGAATTCCAAGACTTTAGGTGCTTAATGAGTTGGTAAATTCCAGGGAGCTGTGCTTATTTATGCATTGTCTTCATGATCATCAATGTTCATCATCATGATAGTGTTACTGTCTCATACCAAAGTTTGCTTGACGGTACACTGATCAATGTCTCTGTAGTCCCTCTGTCCTTCACAAGTTGATTGATCAAAGTTGTGAACCACAGATGGAGGCAGCTGTGTCATCTGTGGGAGGCAGTCCTCCACGTGTCAGGGGAGATCTGAGCCCTCACAATTAGTGTCAGAAGTCAGGACAAGCCTGTAACTCCCCTTAGGAAAGGGACCCAGACTGTTAGTACCCACATGGATTCTTTAATATCTCTTCACTTGTGAATTGTAGGGATCCATAGGGATTGCAATTGTAGGGATTAGAAATCTAACTGGAAGTTATATGAAACTCACTTAGCCCCCCAAGGTGTATCTGATAAATCTATGCTACTCTTGTACAACATTTATTTTCTTTCTTCTTTTATTTTTAACAGCACATAACCACTAACCATAGCAATAAATGAAACGATGGCTTCCTTTCTGGATGAGCAGAAAGGTCACTGTATGTATGGCATCACCAGTGAGATCAACACCTTACAAAGTATTAAAGATGATTACCCATTTTCCCAAGAAAACACATGTTGTCAGAAAAGAGTATTTTGCCAAACAGAACTTTTCCATGACTCTCATTTGGACATTTTTATAAAATCTGTGTAAGAAAGTTTTGAGTTTTCAAAAGTGTTTTTGTCCCCAGTTACACATTTCTTTTAAGCACATAAACAAATGTAGCAATGTTTTCTGATGAAATGTCTCTGTGTTTGTACTTTCACAATTTCACTGTCGGCTTTTTTGTTTCTTTGGTTGGTTTTGTTTTTCTATAGGACAAAGACGAAAACAAAGAGGAAAGAGTAGGAGGAAAGAACACTACTTTTCAATATCTTATTAATTTTTCCTGAATAAAATTCTGAAAGAAGTATTTTCTAGAGAAAATATTTGCAGCCTTCTCTAGATTGCAGCACATTAACATAGGCTTGTTCTGACTTGTTCCGTGTGAATTTTGATACACTGGCAAACAATCTGGTCCACCAACTTGATTTCCCATTAATTTCTAACTGTAGGATTAATTCATGACGGTGTAGACAGGATTTGCAGCAGGGCAAGAGAGGGATGTGAGGCACATTTCTTCTGCCTACTTCTCTTTAAGAAAAGAGCTTTCAGCGTTTACAAAGAAATCAATTGGAACAAAAGAGTCTGAAGCATCCAGAATGACTAATATGACAGTGCTCTGACTTACCTGAACCTGTGACCTTCATCTTTTACCTTTCCCAGCTCCTTTGGGAGCTAAAAGACTACAAGCTAAAAGACCAAAGCATGAGATCACATTTCTTAGACACTAAGCTTGTTTCCTCTCCCACTTTGTCTGTGTCATCTGTGATCATTCATAGCAATGGCAATATCTTTAAAAGCTCCCACTTTAACTGCAACTCTGAGGGAACAAAGCTGTACACAGCAGCAAGAAGACATGAGAACACCCCATGGACAGCCAACACAGAGTCATCCCACCTGATCCAAACATGTTCTGTACTGTTCCTGACACTGAGCACGTTCCTGGGCCTTGGACAATGACTGCAGCAATAAATATTCCAAAGGAAAGCCAACCACATTAAAACCAGTGAACCAAATGTGTGTGGAGGGGTTGAGTCAATGGAGTAATGCAGGGAAAAGTCTGGCCTGGTGCCAAGCGTGATGACCACATCTTCTAAATAACTCGGGTTCCACAGTCATAAATTCAGCTACACTTTCTGAATTCTAGTTATACCACAGCCCAGTACCTCATTGTTGATGTTACATTTCCCTTTGCAGAACAGGTTGGTGGTAAATTAGAGGTTCACACAATGATGCTTAGGGATGCCCACCAGCTGCCAACTGAGTCCTCACCGTAATGGTGAAATAATTTATTATCTGAAATAACAATACACATCCTGCCTTAATTTCATTTCTAGATATAGGATTGAACTCTCACCTCATGAAATCAGAAGAGATGGACTTGCCCTCAAATTTTATTTCATCCCTTAAAGACAATAGAACTTAGCAAACAGTTTGGATTCACAACTCCAGAAACATCTAAAATATTTTATTTCTCCCAATCAGGCTGGATTATGCTCCTTCAAATCAGCGTTGATGCCTCTTATTTGGGTGTGTTGCATTCTTCCCTCCCTAAAACTAAGTGGAGTAAAACATTTCTGTGGTTTTGCTTCTGTTTACTGGAAGCATCAGGCAACTGGGAAAAAACAATATTCTGATTTTCCCTTTTCCTTCGTGGTGTGTAATCACCCAATAAAGCACGAAAGAAATGGATGTAATAGGCTGGTAGAATAAATCCACCAATCTCTGCTTAATCATTTGCTCTGTGACAGGCAAATAGATCATCCAGCTCTTTCAGTTTAAGTCAGCTCCATGAGTGCACCGTGAAAATGACTGCTGTGATCTGGTAGCCACCTCTACCATCCCATCAATACAGTACTCATTACTATACCTGCACGTGACTAGGTGTCCAGAAGAGGTAAGGCTGGAAAGAATGCTGACCCAACCAGTTGATTTGTGTTTAAAGGCGTGTTATAAAGAATACGAAAGAACTTGGTGAAGTCCAAATCAAATTCTTTGCTATTGCAGGCACTTTGAGGACATGGAGGTGATTTGAGACAACCAGCATGGCTTCACCAAGGGCAAGTCCTGCCTGACCAGCCTCATGGCCTTCTGTGATAGTGACTACAGGAATGGACAAGGGAAGAGCTATGGATTTTGTTTACACAGACTTCTCTAACGCCTTTGACATGGTTCCCCTCAACATCCTTCTCTCTAAATTAGAAAGACATGGATCTGGGGGGTGAACTCTTCTGTGGATGAGGAATTGATTGGATGTTCCCATCCAGAGGGTAGTGGTCAAAGGCTCAATATCCAGATGGAGATCAAGGGTCTGTACTGGGACCAGTACTGCTTAATACCAATGACACAGTGGGATTGACTGAACCCTCAGCAAGTTTGCAGATAACACCAAGCTGAGTGGGGTAGTTGACACACCTGAAGGACTGGATGCCATCCAGAGCGACCTGGCCAAGCTTGAGAAGTGGGTCCATGCATACCTCATGAGGTTCAACAAAGCCAAGTGCAGGGTCCTGCACCTGGGTCAGAGCAACACATGATATCAATACAGACTGGGGAATGAAGGGATTGAGAGCAGCCTGCTGAGAAGGACTTGGGGTTATTGGTGGGTGAAAAGCTGGACATGAGCTGACACTGCATGCTTGTAACCCAGAAGGCNGCTATTCTATGATTCTATTCTATTCTATTCTATTCTATTCTATTCTATTCTATTCTATTCTATTCTATGGAAAGCACTGGACTTACAGCCTTGGACAAAATGCTATTTTTACTCACAGGCAGGCAACATTTTTGGCAATTTGACTCTTTAGACTATCTCAGCAATGACATGGAAAACAGTGAGAATGTTATTTCCAAATCCATCCATCCAAGCAACTCTTCCACAAATTTAGCCCACCAGGGTCCTAGGCAGGAGCTTTGGTGACACGGACATTTGTGGAGGGACATTTCAGTGAGAACTTAAAGAACCTTGTTGTCTTATCTGGTTCAGCTCCCCAGTTACCCTCTTTATCCCATTGCCCTCATGAAATTTTTGCTCTCTTGCCAATTGTACCATTGAGAAGAAAATAAAGATATGAAACCCCTTGAGCCTTTCGCTGCTTCACTTGTGCAGTGAAACAATTTCAATAAAAAGGTTTCTTCTTCTGGTTGATTCTTCTCCTGAATTCAATTAAATCACTGAACTAATTATCTGATTATAATTTGGTTTTACTTATTAGATCATTGCAGTCTTCCTGAAACCTTTATGCCATGTCTAATATTAAAATGTACCTCGTGTTTGAAAATTGAGTAACTTGCATGCTTATAAGGGTTTTTTGTTTCTCTCATTCACTGTTGGGATACTCCAGAAATTTTCAGCTAGCTCATAGGAACAATCCAAATGACTAGATGATGACAGTCTTCTTTTTTGTCATAAAATACTACTTATTAAAGCATAGTTTGTTGAGAAAAGACACTAAAAAGCAGTTTTTGTAGAATCCATCTAGGCTCTAACTTTCTTTACTTTTTTTTTCATTAGATGTTTTAAAAAATGCACACAAGTTTTTATGTTTTGTGGTTTATACAGATTTTTTTACAGGAACTGTTAGTTTCAAGGTTGCAAATAAACTGCAAATATCAGGTCGTATTTGGTCAGGAGGCAAACAAACATGAAGCTGTTGTTGCCTGGTTTTATCAAAGAACGAGACAAATTTCATGGACAGGCCAAAGATGTCATAGAGATGATCTTACCTTTCAGGAAAAAGCTGTTATGAAAAGATGTTTTGGAGTGGTGCAAACACCTAAAAGTATTGTTAAAAAGTATTTTCTTTTAGGGTTTAGACGTTTACATGCAGAGAGTCACGAGGAGGGGTTGTTTCAGCACGGGTAATTCCATCATATTATGTCTCCTCACAGAGGTGGGAAATTTAGTGATATTTAAGAATTAGAACCTACTCTTCTGAGCTGTGTCCTTGAAAGTGCTATATATCTTCATTTCCTGTTATTTAGCTGAATATTTAATAACTTTGCATACATATGGCAAATCTATGCTATGTAGAGTTACTTGTAACTGCTTAGGAGTAAACATGAATATTAATTTGGTAACTTTTCTTGGTTACAGACACAACTTCAGAAAACATGACCTCTGACAAAAAGTTGTTTCATCTTCAAGGTCTACTTACATAAAATTGTAAAGAAGTATGTTTAAAAATAGTTGTAGAGAGAATAGAGGTTTCTGACCTATTTGAAACAGTTTCACCTCCTATAAACCCCTGAGAAAACTGAAGGGATAGCTTAGATAAGTGGGTTATGTAAAAAAAAGGTATTCTGTGAAATTCCTGCCAGAAAGACAAAAGTTAGATCCCAGATCTAATGTTTATATGTTTTTAATTCACATGAAGCAGTTAATAAAATGAGTTGGTAAGGAGTTCTGTCAATGAACAGGTCACAAAAGTGGCAAAGTCCCAAAAGTTGTTTCTCTCTTTCCACTATGATACAGAAAAAGGCTTCAAAAAAGCCTTTAAATGGCACAAGCCCTTTGCTTTCTTAGGAATTTTACCTCGTCATCACAGCCTCAGATTTCTGCTCAGTCCAACTCCAGCTCTGAGATAAGTGAGAAAATAACCACACATTGAAATCTGGAGGAAATAAGCTTCACAGCTGGAACACAGCATTTGTGCTGCGCTGCTGAAAAGGCAATGTAAGATTGGACAGGACTTGTATTTATGTTTTTTCCTGTAATTAGATGAAATACTATTTTAATTAAAGATAATGGTGTCTCTGGCTGAAAACCACAGCCTGTTTATTTAGATTCTGTATTCCTACAAAGGGAAATAATGTAACACTGGCAAGGAAAGAAAAATAATACTTAATAGAGGTTTTACATACAGGGTAGTCTTAGGATGCCTTCTTTTGTGTGCACCTGACTTTAACATTATTTTGATTTCCCAGATAGCAATGATTACTTAATTATCATAGTAATCAGTTATATTTGTCATTTATTAATATTGAAATTATCCCTGCTAAATATGTGATGCCTACTATGTTTTTTACTACAATAATTTTGGTATTGAAGTAATGCTTACAATGTATTTCAATTATTTACAATACACTGTGCCATAAAATTCAGACTAATTTTTAGCAGGGTAATTTTCTTTGAAAGCTCTCCTCCTCACAAGGACAGGCAGAAAAATTATGAAAAATTATAAGCTAATGTTCATAGTGTCTATTGTTCATTTGTTGTTTATCTCTTTTCTATCTCCCCCTTTCCCAAGTTTTGAAAAGAACATAGTTAATACTAGCAGTTTGGGACATTTTTGGCAGGTTTTAATTGCAATTTTCTTACATATCTGGCAGGGAACCCTATGTAAACAGAAATAGTGGGATTCATTGAACCTGCAAAGGCTTTCCAGTATCATTTAGAAGAGATAATTGTATGTGACTTTTCCTGTGTATTAGGGATCTCTAGCCCTGTGGGCAGTTTTCCTGAAGTAAAAGCTTTGGGATTGTTGTCTATCCAATGTGGAGTTTTGCTGGAAAAAAGACATTCTGCTTTATACAGTGCATAGAGAATAGACTGATTTTGGTTATTGTATTGCTTTCTTCATTTGAACATGGAAATACAGTTATTTTTTCTTTCCTGATCATTTACTGTTACCTCTTTGACATAATGGGTTAAGGGGCAAGTGAAGTTAAAACATCTGAGCTAAGCAAAGGTGACATTAACCAGTTTTACTGTGAATGGCTTGTCAGGCATTATTAAGCTTTGCCTGAGTCCATCAAGGTTTCTAACCTGTTAATAAATATTGCCTCCAAAATATTACTACAAAATTTTCCTTTTTCAGAGAACACAGAGACAAAAATGTGTTCGTTATCTCCATCAGGTATTCAGTTTGTGTGGAAGAAAATGAGAAACACTGGTTTTAGCAAGAAATGTAACCCCCCAAATTGTTCTTTCCCCCTGCCCCCAATAAATTTGAGCAGTAAATACAACGAGATGGTGGGAAGGCTAAATTAGCTTCGCCTCCAGGATGCCTAAATGTCATATCACCTATTAAAGCCATTTGTGACAATACATCTTGCTTTTTAAGCTCCCCGAACACATCACTTTCTGCAATATCTCTCTGTTCCCGAGATGGAGTTATCTGAAGCACTCCTCCTAATGTGTTTGAACAGTTAAACTAGCCTAAAGCACTATAACTTTAATGCATTATAAATGAATCACTATGGATACAGGGTGTCTTGATGATCCTGAGTATTTGCCTTTGTATTACATTTTGATATCGGTGATGTTTGCCTACCCGGCAGAGAGAAAAAAAAAAGCATTATAAAATTTGATTAATTTATTAGACCAGTCAAATTAAAAAGTTATGGGGATAATGAAATCTAACACAAATTGAAACAGTCAAATGTGCCATCTGCCTGGTTCTCACAGGTCATGCATTCACAACCCTTTTACCCAGCTGCAGGGGGACGGGCAGGTCAAATCCTGCAGCCTGTGCCCAGGACCGTGTCGCCAGTTTTTGGTCCAGGACTCAGTTGCGGTTGCACCACATCTGTCCCCTCTGCATCACGGACTGAGGAAGATGGGAACCCACATGCAACCTTCCAGCTGCCTTTCCTGCTGTGTGCTGACACGTGTGCCGAATGCCATCTGTCACTTAAGTGAAGCGCGGAGTCGATTTCAATAAGAAAATGTGGTTGAAAGGCAGCTGGCTCTCCATCCCAACTTCACATTTTCTTATTGAGCTTCCTCTGACTTCAGTGAGAGGTCTGGCTGAATGCCAACGAGGCAAGAATTGCAGGATTTAATCCAAGATATCCTGAAAATCAGGTTGGAAAGTCTTATCTGTGATTACAGTCGGCACGGTTGTAGACCCCTCTTCTTTCCTCCTACAACCTTCTGGCCAGCGTGGATCAATGTAGTAGTATACAGACCTCTGGTCATATAACAAAATAGCACTCATCCACCTGAGCAGCCTATTTCCCACCCAAATCAGCATTGCACCTTTTACTGCCTTGGAAATTAGCCCCTTAGGAGCTAATCCAACATCCACAAAAATTCATGGGCTGTCTCCAAGGGACTGCAGCGGATTTTAGGTAAGAGATTCAAAGGTTTGTTCAATCAACTGTGTTCCTAAAGCTAGGAAGCAAATTGTCTTACCTCATAGAGTATCTATCGAATATACTGATATATTTACTGACATTTTTATGAACTCCCACTCTTTAGGAAGGGAGAGATTTGCTGTGAAAAGGAAACCACACAGTATGTGGATGGACAAACTATTTTGCAGACTCCAAAACTGCACAGAAATCATGGAGTCCAGACTGATGATTACATTTTCTTCACATCCAGGATCAAGTGGATGTCTTGAAGAGCAGCTTCAAATTCACAAATTCTCCTGCTGTTCTTCAGAGGACAGCAGCATCACAGCAGCCAGTATTATTGTACTGGCAGGGTTTTTGTTCAGTTAGAAATATGCAGTATGACAAGATAGTGATTGCCTCTGCCCTGTAACAGATTTTATCTGACAGAGAAGTCAATACTTAGTGTGTAATGACCTGCGTCACAACCAGTTTTGCGTTCCAACTTGTCTTATTCTCAATCCCTTCCAGCCCATCTTTCACTGAAGCATCTAAAATGCCGCAGATGTTATAGCTCCATGTGTACTTAAATATGTCAGCTACTTGTGCTAGTTAATGCCACTTCACACAATTCCTCAGCTGAAAATGTGAAGGTAGGAATTTTTTTTTCTGTTTTTACTCCTTTGTTCATAGCATGAAGAAAGTTCCTCTTTGTTTTGCATTTTTCCTTCATTACCTCTTTTGGTTCTGCTGCAGGAACTCAAGCCGACCTTAAACTTGAGTCCTACTCACTTGTCTCAATTTGATCTCCAATATTTTCTTGGACCCTTACATTTTCAGAACATTTAGTCTGCAGAGTAAACATCTGTGAGATCACAAATTAAGAGAATTTACTCATGATCTAAATGGAGGAACTTATGAAATACAGCCCCTCCTTTGAAGTATGGTGTTGGCAGGCATGCCTGGGTGAGAAGTACAGCCTGGTGAAAAAGAAATGAGCTCTGCTTCTCAGGTTGTTCTCTTCCTGCTCTGTCAGAGCATGGCAGGTACAGAAATGAACCTTTGCCTGCAGAAGGAAAAATCTTCCCTTCCACAGCAAAAGAACATGATCATGTTTTGCTCAGAGTTAACACCTTGCTCATGTGAAACAGCCTTTCTTGGGCTCCCCAGAAGAAAAAAGGGCTCATTGAATAAGTAAAACACATTGAAGCGGAAAATAGGTGACCCCAGAGATGAAGCAGACAAAAGGATGAGAGAGAGGGAGTATAATCATTGCCATTTCTTAAATAGATAATGAAGCCTGTGAAGAATTCAACTACTTGTCCATGTCAATTTTTAATGCAGTACCTTTGGTGGCATCTTTGTTTCCCTGTGGCAGTACAGAGGTGTTTTTCAGACTGTAGCATTTTGTATAAGCTCTGCACCTCTTCGTTCTGGTTATCAGAATCTGCTCCGTGCTGCTGTTTCTCTTCTAAATCAACCAAACCTTCATGGAGGTGATACCTCCTTCCTGATTTTCTCTGAAGAGCAACCCTTTTGCTATATCCCTTGTTCTACTTTGTCAGTGTCAGCTTCATCCCTGGTCTATGACCAGGAAGTCAGAGAACAACATAAAGTGTAAAGGGCATTATACTTGTTTACTGCACAGTTGCTTCCAGTCTGTTTTTGTGGGGCTTGTACTTGTCCTTTCTTTTTCTTCTCTTATTCTTTTTTTTCTGTTTTTTAAATTAATCAAAGAAATCAATTATCTGCAAGAGGATCTTCCTTGATCTCAGTGGATTTCTCCCTCCATTATGCTTTCTGAGCTTCCCACACCATGACAAAAAGACAGAAGGCTGATGCCCTTTATAGAAGTCAACAGGAGACATGGAGAGATCATCCAATAAAAACATTCCTTGGAGAAATTACAACTGTCAGGAGCAGTATACAATCAGCATGGTTTGTGGAGAGTGATGCTTCCCCAGGTGACAGCCAGGTGATCATGGTTAGATTCTGAAGAAGTCTTCTCTTCTTGCTTGGGTACAGGCTCAGGTGTCCTCTGTTTTTTACAGCTGCCCTTCAAGTATCCCACAGGGACAGGAGGGGAAGTTGTGCAAGTGTCTCAGAAAAGAGAAACCTTAAAGATTATGTTTCTGCATAATAAATATGAGCAACACGTGGCAGTTCTTTCCTGGGACACCTGTAGTCTTTTTGTAAGGATTTCAAAGAGATTAGACCTCTCTAGTTTTGATAAGGCATTTGGGGCACCTCAACTGGCCTGATGATACTGAGATGTTTCCTACTCTGGATAAGCCATGTTCAGGAAGGGGTTGTAAATAATTTTTTAGCATTCTTTACATTTTTAATTTTTTTTTTTTTGGCATAATGGATGGTGGACATTGCAGGTGAGAGGGGTGTTAGATTGATCCTGGAGGGGTGATGCAGTCAGGGACAGGGCAAGGAGGAGTGCAAGCCACTGCTAACATGCACAAGAGCTGCTACAGAGCAGTCTTTGGGCTTCCCAGCACCTTTGCAGAGTCAAATGAAAGAGCTATGAGATTTAATCACTGAGAAGCAAATCTATTAAAGCTAAAACAGTGTGATGAAAGCAATAATCAATGCAGGCACTAGAGGATTTACATAACTTTTAGAGAAGCAATTATTTGGTTTTACTTATGTTTTCCACACAATCTAGCAATTGCAAACTGTTTTACAGTCCTCTGCAGTCTTCTCTGAAGAAAGCATTTTCTAAATTTTCTTTAATGAAGTTTTAATTTGCTACTTTCCCTTTAGAACCCTCTCTGCACCGGGAATAGCAACTTCAGCTGCTGATGGGTACAAGGAGGAAACTTTACCTGCAGAGCAATCTGTTTGTGAGGAGGGCACGTGGGCATGGAGACTTGGATGAAGTCTCACACAGCACCAAGCTGAAAAAGAAAGAAATAATTTGGTGGGCCATAGAGACCACTGGGAAAGGCTTTAGGAAAGTGTAATCAGCGTCACACAATTTTGTCCTGGTTGGTAAAAGCACTGAGGAACAGAGTGAACTGCTCTTCACTTGAAATGCACATACTGGTGCATTTCCTGGATTTGGTGCCTGAATCTGTTCATCACTCTTCATCACTTCCAAAACACCTCTTTGCTGCAGGAGTTCAGTCCTGTGTCACCAATGGCACCATCTGGTTAAACACAAATAACCATATATCAAAGACTTCATAAGTAACTCTTCCTCATGAGGTCCTGCTGGATTCTGACTGAGCCCCAGTCACCACTGCTGCTTAAAAAATGACCTTGTACTTCTCAAAGGGTTAGGGATTTTCTAACTGTATTCTGGGAGAAAATTCCTATTGCAGGCCCAAACAGAATTTGAAGCAGGGATAAGTTGCTGTTAACAATAGGAATACACAAATATCCAGTTATCTGCCTGGTCTGCTGTATCCAAAAAATACTAATGAGCACCTCCATTGCAAAGCCAAGAATAACTCCTTTGCCTTTTACTGCCTTTAAAAGCAATAGTTGTCTGAGGGTCGTGCTGTTATTCTTGGCAGACCGTTGCAGCTCAGCTCTCAGTGAACTTCAAGAAACAGAAATACAAGGATATGGGGCACCTAACAGGAAACCTGTTTTTCCCCCTCTTTCCGCTGCCTTATGGACCGACAAATCCATGGGAGTTACCTCCTTGTATTCATTCTTTTGAGCCATCTACAGACTCAACATTGTTATAAGACGTTCTAACCACTTGTGTACAACAAAAGATTGCTCCATGCTTTACAGATGCACTTCCTGTTCGAAATAATAGTTCAATTCAGAAAGAAAAATATAGAAAACCAGTGTAGTTTCCCTTGTCTACATTTTTTTAAAGAGTAAGATACTTCTCTCACTTTATCTGAAGGTTTTGTGTAGGTTGTTGGCTGCTTTTAATCATAAAAAAAACCAAAAAAACAACAGAATAAAAATGTAAGTCTGATCTCAATATCAATATGAACACATTATAAAGCCATTTCTTCAGTCTCTGCCCAGTATCATTCTCCTTTAGCAGCTAAAGTTGTATCCCTGCCATGAAGATCTGCTCTACAGTCTATTTCATCCCTCCTTCTACCAGACACACAGCAAGAAACAAACCCTTCCTTAGCTCTCATTAATTAGCTCAAAAGCTATTTGTTAACCATTGACCATTTAAAAGCCAGATTTCAATGGTTACACAGAACGTTGTGACCCACACTGGATGCACATTACTAACTCAAATAGGAAATTCATTAAAGGCTGAAATAATTCCTAGCATAGCAATTATCTTTTCCTGGAAAACAAAGCTACCTAGTGATAGATATGGTCTTGTGTAAAATTCAAATAACAGAGGTTTTAAATATTCTCTAGTTCACTGGGGAGCTGTTTACAGAAGACCAGTAACTTTGAACTCTGACTGGTAAGACTTCAAGTTGTGATTTGAGTGCAACTGGGTTGCGGCCTAGAGAGGTTTACATTTCTTGATTAAAATTATTCATAGCCTAGAGTTTAGATGACTGAAATCATTGTACTTTGCTACCAGTGCTAATTGGTTTCTAGATTAGACTATTTTGCTGTGTTTAGCAAAGACAGAGCCAGCATCCCTCTTCTCTGCATGCTGTTCAGTATGCACCGGATCATTAATGTGAAATACTGCACAGTTGGTTTGCAATTCATCTTAAAGATGAACTGCAGTTCCTTAATGGTCTTGAACTTTTAGTTTAACAAAATAAATAATATAAATCCTTCAATGTAGGGCAGAGGGGAGGAACCAAAAGTGCCCATTCCTGGCAGTGGGGTTATAAAAATCTGTGCTCGAAAATGCTTTCCATCTTATTAGACGTTACTTATTTACTGACATCATTTCTTGGGGTGGATTAATTGTCACTGGCCAAGTATTTTGCACAACACAGAGGGTGCCAAGGAATTATCTGAGAATATACATCTGTATCACTGAAAGTGGCCAATATAATTTAGAAATGCCACCCAAGGTTCTTTGGCTACTGACACCATAATATCCCATTAACTCTGTTTTTCCTTTTTTTTCTTTCCTTAAGTATGAAATTCACACTTCTTTATGGAGAAGTTCTTGTTTACTGTATTAGTGTCATATTTCAGAGCAGTAGGCAATAAACTCTTTTGGAGTTTAATTATTTTCCTTCTATTAGAACATTTTGGGCCAATGCACTGGAAAATCCTGAGTCATGACCAACACTTCGGTGGGGAGTGTCAGAACAGGCCATAAAAAATGACAGCAATTTACTGTCTGCACACAACCTTTCTATACATTGCTTTGTACTATTGGTGTCTGATTGCACTATCATTTACGATGACAAAAGATCTCACACCGATTTCAGTAGGAGAGAAAATATTTAAATTGAGTAATCCATTTAATGTGTTGCACATCTCAAGAAAAATACTTGTCAGGTTCAGTGTGAAGACACAACACTAATAATATCATATTCCTGGTGGAGTCTAGCAACCTGGGACTGGTTTGTCAGCAAGAGCTGCAGGTTCTCCTGGGAGACAGGTTTGTAATGTATCCCGGAATATGAGAACAGGGTCAGTCCATTAAATAAAAAGAATGGCAAATTGAAAATATGTGAAAATCTCTCTTTTCATATAGGTTAGCCTGGACTGTCAGATCCATTGAGCAGAAAGTCATCAGGTTAAATATTATGGCTGGATATTTAGAGAGTTTGGAACGTAACCTGCCAATTCATATTGCTGTGCAATGGTAATTAGACACTGTCCTGATGGTTTTCATGTTCTAAGAAAGAAATTTCTTCTTTTGAAATTCACTGTGCCCCTGATGAGTTTCAACATAGTTATGATTCTCAAAGGTCAAAAGTATAGTAACAAAGTATAATAACATTCCTGTTCCTTGTGCTTTCCCGTGGGAGCTGGGTACCAAACCCTCCGTGGTGACTCTAACGTTCTCCCCCATTGTGTTTTGACTATGAGTAAGGTACATGAAATTGAAACTTAAGGTCTGTGGGAAAAATAATCAAAAGGGAGAAAAAGCAAAATTTAAGGAGCATGGGGAGAAGAGCATGGACTTCAGGACAGAGGCTTCAACCAGTATAGTCCAAGTAGGAATGAGTAGACTGAAGTACAAAGATGCAGGACAGGATCCCTTCTAACCCAGAGCACATTTGGTTTGGATATGGAGGTCAGTTGTGGTTGAAGAGGACATCTGTGTCCCTCCCAGTGTTATTCCTATGCCCTATAATAATATTGGACACATGAAGCACACCCCATAAGAAAACAGGGTGTATCTGCCAATCACTTAGCATGCTCTTCAGTGTTTTTCTCACAGGGCTTGCTCTGCTCTGTTGCATAGGTGCTAAATTTCTGGGCATATTCCCATAAAACTTCTATCATTCCACTTTTTTTTGGTGTTACCTACAACAACATTACTCTGTTGAAAGTGGAAGGAACTAAGTATGTGCCAGGAGTGAAACTCAAAGTAGAGGCTGCTTTATGCTCCAAGCAAACTGGTGATACTGCATGAAGACATGGCAATAACCCTGGTGTGGTTTTGGCTTTCTTACAGGCTTTTGTAATGGAAGGATCTTTATTATGGCTGGAGAGTCTTTATTATTAATAACCCATATCACAGAGAATAGGGCCATATGTGACACCATGGAAGAGATCATTTAACTCCTTTCCCTGGTATGCTACATGGTGACCCACACCCCCAGTTTTCTTGACAGATGTTTGACTTCCCTGTTCATGAAACCCTACAGTGACAGAAACTCTTTTTTGAGCCTTTTTTTTGTAAGTTCTTACCTCCTTTTCTTCAAAAGTGTTTCCCACTGACCTACAACAGTGTCTGTTCCTGCAGGTGAAACCCACCTTATCTTCCTGTGCAAACCACAGACACAGAGATCAGCTTGTTCCAGCCCTCTTCATGTGAAGGTGACAAAATATAGTTTGGCTTTCATCTGCCAGGCTGAATTTTCAAATTTTCAAGTATAAAACTATCCATTTCATTTATAAATACACCAAATCCAATCTACCATCATTAAGTCACACGTAATTTGTTATGTCATTTTAAAATACCTCCTTCCAGATTACAACCATATCTGAAATATGTGGCTGCTCTGTAACCAAACAACAAAAGAGCCCAAGCAAACAAGACCCAAAAGGCTGTTCTGTGAGACCTGTTCCACACAGGAATGTTACGGTCTGGAGTTCACTGCAGCAGGAAACAAGCTGGAAGAGGTGCAGTTGTTGAGGCATTTTCTCTATTTAATTTTCAAATGGCTATGACAAGACATTGAAAATGGTGAAAGGCCTGTTATAGATCTCTCAAGGTATCAGTGCAAAGAATCATAGAATCATTTAGTTTGGAAGAGACCCTTGGGATCATCAAGTCCAACCATCAGCCCTACTCTACAAGTTCTCCCCTACACCAGATCCCTCAACACCACATCTAATCTACTCTTAAACACAGTCAGGGATGGGGACTCCACCCCCTCCCTGGGCAGCTGATTCCACTGACTGACCACTCTTTCTGTGAAAAACTTTTTCCTAATGTCCAGCCTAACCCTACCCTGCTGCAGCTTGCAGCCATTCCCTCTCCTTCTATCGCTCATTGCCTGTGAGAGGAGACCGGCACCAACCTCTCTACAATGCCCTTTCAAGCAGTTGTAGAGAGGGATGAGGTCTCCCCTCAGCCTCCTCTTCCTCAAACTAAACAATCCCAACTCCCTCAGAAATGTCCCTGTGCACACCTTGTGGGTATTTGAATAAGATAGAAAATCACTTTGCAATGGTAAAAAAGTGCTGAGAAAGTTCATCTTTCTTACTGCTATTTTGTGCTCCGCCCACCTATTAAGTTTCTGTATCACTATAGCATGCACAGCTCTTTCTTTCCATTCATTACTCTGTAATCTATTCAAATATCTAGATGAAGGGATCTTTCAGAGTAGACCTCTTGTTGTTTTGTAACGAGAACCCTGACCAGTCAGTTCCTGTGGGACGCAGACTAACTTCTTTCTCACGGTAAAATCCAAACCATTCTGTAACACACTGTAAAATGAGACTATTCATTTAACACCATGTCACAAACCGTTCACAACAAACGAGACAGGCAGGCACCTCTCCTGCCAGCTACCAACACCCTGCTTACTCCCCTCAGCTCTGTCTGGAGCTGGCGTTTCCAATAACATCTTTCAGACAAGAAATCATTGTGAATTAGAAGGACAAATATTTCATAAGTGAGAAAGTGATTTAGGTGCCTTTGCCAATTTCAGAATCCTGATACTAACCATCAGGAAGTTGGTGCATTGGGATAAATTGCTGAGCTTATGTCGCCTTTAGACACTGCAGTTAGGATGTTCTCAGATGTTCATTAATAGAGAAAGAGCTAGCTGATAGCCCAGACCTGGCACTTCTGGGTCTGAAGCAATTTTTGGATATGCAGACTGTGGAATTGTTCCAAGGCCTCAGGGCTGAGATTAGATCTCTGCACTTGCTGTTGATTGCTTAGGGAGCAAGACAGAGCAGCCCGGGCAGAAGAGGGTTTGTACTGCATCAGGAGAAAAAAAGAGAAAAATCCCCAAACAGCTATATTTAACACAGGGAGCTACTGCCACCAGAGCCCGAGCCTGTCACTGTGTGGAGTGATACCTAGTCCATGAATGGATCTTTCTGGCCCAATGTTTTTTCTGAGAGAAAGCACTATTAGACATATGAGTTATGTCTATGTCTATAAAGCACTATGACATATGAGTGACATAGTGAGACACCCACTATGCAAAGGTAGGACATAGACCTACAAGCCACTGTCTGCCAGAAACAAGGGAAAACAGCCCATTCCAAGAACCCTAGACCACTGCACCCTGGAGTAGCCAGGACCTTGCTGAGAATCCAGAAGCCTGATGGTGGTCCATGCTCACTAACCACAGATCGACCACCAGAGCAGTTCAGCAACTGACTCTCTGAGTCTGTTGTCACCAACAATGGCTGAAAACTAACACCATATTTCCATTACATTCTTCAGCTGGTGTAGCCACCAAGAAGGGATCCCATTTGTCTCTTCCTTCTGGTCCTTTACCTTTATGCCCCTCTTCTCTTAGGCCACCATTGGTGTTCACAAAGGTTCATAGGTTCATAAGTGTGAGATGAGTTGAGTTCAGATCAGGAAAAAAAGGAAATATGGGGACAGGACAGGTGTGAGGGAGAGACAAGACCCTCTCATGAGCAGAACAGTGTTGTATTTCTTCTTCAGGTGCTAGACACTAAGGATGTAGGAGTTATTGACCACTGGTTATGTGTGATAACCTCAAGTCAGGCTAAACCCCACAATTGTCTCACTTTCCTCTGCCCTGGCTTCCAATGAATGCCATTGCCTGTCATCTGTAGCCTTAAGATTTGCCCAGACACATCCAATAATTTGGACAGGGAATAAGCACTTTCTTCTGAAGGGAAGCACAAGCAACATCCATCTGTCTACAGTTCGTCACCTCATACCTACAGCTCTTGAGGAACAGACCCCAGATGAAATCCTACCCTTACCATGGGGCAGTCAGTTTGTCTCTCTGGAAGGCAACTTGACTTGCCCACCTAAAATAAAGCCCATGATGGTAGACTGGCTGTCTTCAGTCATCACATCACCTGGAAAAAGTGTCTTCCTCCTAATGAAAGCCTAGGGCTGACTGCAAACATTTAAAAAAAATATGTATTTTACTGGAAAATGTGAAAAGGACTTGCTGCTGTTCTATTTCCTAATTCTTAATTTTGATTTAAAAGATATTGAGATCTTCTCTTTTGACCTTTTATAAATTTATTTTATAACTTTTTTGTCCAGGACTGTTATTGAAAATTCAAGATACAAAGATACAAAATGCAAAAAAACAAAACAAAATTTTGGAAAAAGCCAAAATATTTTCAATTATTTAGATATTTTTCATTGCAATAATTGTCAAATTGTTTCATTTTCTCTTTAAACTCTAATAGATTAATGTTTGCATTATTCTCCCCCTCCCTTTTTCTTTTGCAGTACAGAAAAACTGTTTTATTCCTGACCAACACAGCTGGAAAGCCTGAGGCCTCTTTTTTAACAAATTAAATATCTCCAAGAGGCCTATAATTTCCACCTCGAGCTTCTTATATATTGTCTGCAATGTCATATTGTCCACAACCATGACCTTTGCATCATTACAGCAGTGGGAAGCCTGGAGAACAGAAGGCTGTACATAACTTATCCTTTTCTTTCTAGGATTTCTGCCATTTAATGTTGCATTTCTTTCAGCCTGCCTTTCCTACCTGGTATAATAGAACAGAACAACCAGGAAGGGAATAAGTATTAACTGAGGTCCCTAATTGTATATTAGTCTGTAGGGAAAAAAAATAATTCTGCAATTCCCTGTATTATTTGGTGGAAATTGCCCTGATACCTGGAAGGGATGGTTGATCTGCATTCCATATTCAATACCCCGATTTCAGTGGAGTGTTAACACATTACTCAGTCTAAGACAGTTGGTTTGGAAAGGTGTGTAGCACATAGCCACTGTCAAACTATGTGAGTAACCTGAAATAAAGAAGCTGGTGTGCCTGAAAGCTTGTTTGATTTATCCCCCAACTGTATCAGTTAGTCTCATGAAACATATTACCTCTCCCCACAAATCATCCTTTGCTCATTGGAGCATTACATGGCATGCTTAATTATTGGAAGCACGCTGGGGATGCTGGATTAAAAAGCCTACAGACATTTAAAGTAGGATTAATGTCTTTGCATAACAGCGGAAACTGATGTAACTTCCATGCCACTGAGAAGTAAATTTGCAATGGAAATAATGCCATTTTCATGCCAAAAAGTTTCAATGTGCACTTGGTTTGAGGAAACATTCTGCTCTCTACGTTTTTTTCTCAGCTTCGAAGTTCTGGACTCTTGTACAGAAATCATACAATAATTGGCTTCTCAGACTTATTTCCTGAAGAAATGAAGCTTTATGTATTCCTGCAGTCTATCTATCAGTTTCAGCTTCTCCCTAACTTTTGAATCTACCAACCAATTTCAACCAAATTTTGGAGAAGGCTAGAGGTCTGAAAGATATTATATTCCTAAAGTTGTGCAGAAATTGGGAGCTGAGTAGAATAGAAAGATTTAAATTAGAGCTCAGTGAGACAGAGGCAAATGACTCAGGCATTATAGGTAGTTCCTGGCCATGAGCACGTAGAGCCAACCTGCATCCCTATGGCTGCCTAAGCCACAGCTCAGCCTGGACCACCTCTAGTCTGCCCTGGAAATGGGAAGAGAGGTGGGACTTCTGGTTCAGGGAGGATTTGGTGCACAGAAGGAACAAGTCATTATGTAAATGGAGTTAGTTGGTTGTGCTGTTTCTGACAGTTTTTTCTTTGTGTATTTTGTGATGTTTCTGTTGTCTGTAACAAGCCAGTGGTTCAGAATATCTGAACTGAATCATGCAGCCTCCACTCTTGGGTGTTTTCAAAAACAAACTGGATAAATCCCTGAACAGTCTTGTCTGACATATAGCTGACCCTGATTTGAGCAGCAGGTTGGGCTAGAGACCTTCTGAAGTCCCTTCCATCCTGAGATCTTATGACCCTACCAAGGCAGGTTTGCCTTTCAGCGTTGCCAAGAGAAGAGTAAGGCTCTGGGTATGGATCTGTTCAGCTGTCCCACATTTTATTTTCTGTCAACTACCTTTTGAAAGGCCTGTAGGGTTTTTCAATACAAAAGAAGGTATTACTAGTGCTTAATATTTATAATGTGCTAATAGCCAGAAATGCTAGACAAGGTCAGAGACTAAACAAAGAATGAAGGTAATTTAGTGGCTAAATCATTAACCTATGACACAGGAAATCAGAGTTCATTAAAATCCTCCTATATGACTTTATACAAGTAACAGTAAATGGGAGCCATCTCACGTAATTTTAGCCCTCTAGAAGTTAAGTAGCTAATTTAATCTGGCTCTTTAGGCGCCCTCATGGGTCAACACAGAGATGAGGCACTCAAAGCCAATTCCTGTAACATGTTCTGGTGAGGTGAGCTCTTTCTTTCCCTTGACAGAGGAAGGAGGAGGGATAACAGCAATCCATGGTTTTACAGGCACTTGTCCAGATAAACCCATCCTGAACTGCAAGATGTTCAGATTCTGCCTAAACACCTTTGTTAAGTAATTTTCCTGATTGCATGTGTGTGTGCATGTACATGTGTGTGACTGTAGTGCGTATGCTGGAGGGAGGAAAGAGTTTCTCACAGTTTTATGTCTAGGTCAGTAAACACAATGTCAAAAGACACAATGGGAACTTGTCTTTAAGCTAAATTTCTTCAAAAGAGATTCCCCTCAACTTTAAATTCTTTTCTTCCTCCTGGAACACCCATTTAACCTCACCCCTTGGGCAGTCAGAAACAAGTAAATGAATACAAGTTAAACAGAAAATTGATCCATTTCGATAAATTAAAAGCAAAACCCAACCTCTCCCCACACCCTCCCAAAAAAACCCACAAACAAACAAAAAAAACCAACCACCCCAAAACCCCAAAACAACCCCCTGAAAAACCCCGGCCCCACACAGAGAAAAAAAAGCAAAGCCACAAACACCTCAATAAGCAAGTCTGGTGTTTCAGGTCTGCATTAAAAATAGTTGGCTTCTGTTTATCAGTGTTTACTTCTGGGGAGGAGAACAAATTCCAGCGAAGAAGGAGTGAGGGGAATGAGAAAGATCAAGCTGATAAAAACCTTCAAGCTCTGGCTGGTCTGAGGGATGTAAGTGAGCGATAAGGAATTCTACTGAAAATTTCTAAAGCTGCCCTTGTTTTCCTTTATCTTTCTCCACTGTGTCCTAGCTTAGAAAATCCAGCACCCACCAAACTTCACCATATTCTCAAGGCAGCAATTCCAAGGCTCTTGAACTACCTGCATTGCTGGAAAATCAGCTGCCATTAAATAACAGCAGCCTGCTTTTACTTAATCCAACTCCTTTTGTAAGAAGCATCAAGGTTCTCTTTCAAGTACCAAGGCTTAGCAACAGTAAACCTCAGTCTAGTTCAACACATACTGATTTTCTAACAGGCAGCACAGCACTTGGTAGGCCAAAAGAAGGATTTCTTCAGAGATCTCTCTCCCCCAGAAGTTTATAGGTCCATGAGCATTCAGAAAAGTCATGATAAAGAAGTTGTCTTATAGACCTCACAGAGAAGATGCCAAAGAATCATAGAAAACCAAAACCCAAATCAAACAGGGGAATAAAACCATTAGCTGTTTCTTTCTGCTTGGTGTACAGGGGGTCTTACTCCAGGAAACTTCTCTCAGGGTATCTGGGGATTTCCTATAGACAGTTGTAATGCTGAGTTTAGGTTACCCTGTTTGCTATTTTCAGAAGGCTAAAATTTATTTATTTTTTTCTTTTGAGAAGACAAGTAAAGAAATCCATCCTTTTGTCAGTGTAACCTCATTGTTCATAAAAACTTCTTTAAAGTTTTGTTTCTCTAAAAACAATGGAAACAGATTGCACAATTTCCTCACTCAAAAATGCTATGGACAGAGCATTCTGCCTGTACTGAGGCCCAGGGAAGAGATAATTGGAAAACAAAAGGAGGATTAAAAGATAAGAGTAGAAAAGATGACATATGCCTTTTTTTGGGGTGTGCATGGCTACAACCTCAGCAAGTGCCACAGTCCCTAATAGTGCAGACGAGCTCATGTACACTCTGTGTAGCCCTCAGTCTACATCTTCTCTAGGTCCTGCGTGACCACTCTGGTTGTAAGGCATAGTTATGATTCATCTTTGTGCTTTTTTCCACTTTGAAATTCATGAAATAATCAATTGATGCCTTACAAGATTTCACAACCTGGCACTGAGGCTGTACGTTAGAGCCAGTAATGTCAAATGGATTCCTATGGGTTGGAGCATCCCCCAGAGAAAAAACTGTCCTGTCAGCCATGCTTGCTTAAATGGAGTCAACTGAATCACTCCTGCTGGGATCCTGGAGCTGAAGCTGCCTGTGTGCATGGTATGGGTGGTCTAGGGAGTGATGATTGGCAGTGAAATGAGGATCAAGCTAAGCTTTTAGAGACTTAAACAGAACTTGTTCAGTCTGACTGCAGGGCACATAAACATGCTCCACAGAAGTTTGAAAGGGAGTGACATACAAGTGTGCCAACATAGATCTAAGATGGCAAATAGATGTGGCTCTTCTCAATATGCAGTGGCTCCCCATGGAGCTAAGTGCCAAACTAATTGTGGTTGTGATTGTAAATGTGGTATATTGGTAGATGCATGAGCATTTAGACTGTGCCTTAGAATCACGAGACCATCACCATTATGAGTGTATTAGGTGGACCTCGCTTTGGGAAGCTTTGTGCAAATTACACGGGGAACGTTTATTAGAGTCCCTTAACAGCCCAGAGATCAAGATGAACTTGGGAAAATCAAATAAATGAAGGCTATTTTGTCATAGTTAAATACAGCTAATTTACAACTGAGCCTAAGAGGGTGATGAATTAAATGAGTTGGTCAATGGAGAAACTCTTAAAACATTTTTCTTCCCTACGTGAAAAGAACTCTTCAGGTAAACGGAGATAAACCTCATCCTCCTTCAAAACTCCGTTACCTCCATGACTATGTAAACTTGGATGTTCTTAGACTCCTGAGAGTGCAGATATGGTTACAATGATTGTTCAGAATTAGAATCATAGAATCATAGAATCATAGAATCATTTAGGTTGGAAGAGACCCCTGGGATCATCAAGTCCAACCATCAGCCCTACTCTACAAGTTCCCCCCTACACTAGATCTCTCAACACCACATCTAATCTGCTCTTAAACACAGTCAGGGATGGTGACTCCACCCCCTCCCTGGGCAGCTGATTCCACTGGCTGACCACTCTCTCCGTGAAAAATTTTTTCCTAATGTCTAGCCTAACCCTACCCTGCTGCAGCTTGCAGCCATTCCCTCTTGTCCTGTCGCTCATTGCCCGTGAGAAGAGACCAGCACCAATATCTCTACAGTGCCCTTTCAAGCAGTTGTAGAGAGTGATGAGGTCTCCCCTCAGCCTCCTCTTCCTCAGACTAAACAACCCCAACTCCCTCAATCGATCCTCATAAGCCTTGTTTTCCAGGCCTCTAACCAGCTTTGTTGCCCTCCTCTGTACTCGCTCCAGCACCTCGATATCTCTCTTGTGCTGAGGTGCCCAGAACTGGACACAATACTCAAGGTGTGGCCTAACCAGTGCTGAGTACAGGGGGACAATCACCTCCCTACTTCTGCTGGTCACACTATTCTTTATGCAAGCCAGGATGCCATTGGCCTTCTTGGCCACCTGGGCACACTGCTGGCAATTCTGATGAGCCATTAAAGGTAATGTGATGTTTTCTACTCTGTAAGTGGGAAATTAATGATAACCAAAAGCTGGTGCAACAACAGATGTTCAGATGCAGTGATAATGGCCTTTGTGTGTTCACAGGCCTTGAGTTACATTTAATATTGGCTAAGAGAACCATTAAAAAGTGGTACTGCTGTTGAGAGATAATATTATTTATTTAAACACCTAAAGAAGGCAGTGGTTTCTGAAATTTAAAATATTGCAAACTACTATTTGTATATGGAGATATGCAATGGATATATTTACATCTACATACAATAAATTACATATTTGATATCCATATCTACAATTATATGTAATCTCTCTCCCCCTCTCTCTCTGAGATTTTCCACTCTGAAATCCCATAGATATAGGACTGGGTGTAGCGATGATAAGATAAAGCATCAATAGGGAGTCAGGGTTGAGCTTGCAAAGGGAGTCAGGTTTGAGCTTGTGAATATCATAAATCGTTAAAAATAAATTATTAAAGTAATTCTTAGAGGAAAATATTCTAAAGAGGAAAAAAGGACGTATGTTTCAGTTGTCTTGCTGCAATGTTAGCTAGTCTGTTCTCAGATGTTCCAGAGGTGTAATGCATGGTTCTGAGATTAATTATCACTAACTGACTAGATGTGGCGTTGAGGGATATGGTGTAGGGGAGAACTTGTAGAGTAGGGCTGATGGTTGGACTTGATGATCCCAGGGGTCTCTTCCAACCTAAATGATTCTATGATTCTATGATTCTATGACTGAGATCTCTGCAGCCTCATGGCCACTCTTTTTTAAACGGTATTTCAGTTGATTGCATCAATTTATGCTAATCCAAGGGAAGAGTTTTGCTTACCCCAGGGAACCCAGCCCTGAGGTACATTGTGAAGGGGCATGAGGAAGGAAAAGAGCCAATTTAGATTTTATAGTATAAAACAGAATTTAGCATTTGAAGTTACATTTTCATTGAAAGAGAAGAATGGCTTACAGGGATTACAGAAGTCCATTGATTTTCTGCATAGCTGCATTTCAGCTAAGACAAAATGGGTGCTGATGACAACACTCGGACTTGTACTGAGGAAGTCTCTTCCCTCTGCCAATAAACATTTTGCCCTTTTTACATAGAGTTCTTACTGAAAATCAATACCTGTCTTTATTGCAAGGTGTCTGGTGAGAAAACAGGTGAAGCTGTAATTCACTAGGACAAAGTAAAAAACAAACCAAACAAAAAAACTATCCTCAGCTATGCATGGCTGATATTTTGAAACAGATTTTTCTTTCATAAAAAGTATGAGAATTTCTATGGCTGCAGTGAAGCTAAATTTAGTTCATGGAAAGAAAAAAAAAATCACTAGGAAATGGTTTCACTGAAAGTTGTACTTGTTTACTAACCCTTAGATAATCTGTACTTGCTGGTGGGTGGGAGAGTTGAGAAACTTCTTAGGCAACATTTTGAAATCCATAGATTAGGTGGGTTCTGCAGTGAAGTAGCATCAATCACTAAGATTAGATGTCAGTTCAAAATTAGTTCTCTAAATTACCTTCTTAGTCAATGAGTATCAATTGGCACCTTCATGTTGTGAGTCAACCATCTATGAGAGACTAAATGTTTACTCTGCTAAAATGAACTGAGTCTCAGCCACAGTTGGAACAAGCTCAACTCCTGATTTACAGGGTATTTCAGCATTTTCCAATGGCTTTTGCATCAGTTTGAACAAAACCAAATTAAAGAGAAGGAAAATACATTTCAGTAGTATCCTTCTTGCACACAATAAGATCTGAGCTTTCCCCAAGAATCCCAGTACAAGCTGGGTGAAAAACATCAACCTTTATAGTTTTAATTACTAGCATCGCTCGTTACCAGGCTGTGGGGTTCTGGCAGTGGCCTGTGGTGCAGCCTTCCCTCCAGTGGGGTATAAAGGGTTCTGGAGTTACTGCTGTGGCTTTATCCACTAGGAAAGTACCCTTGAAAACTGTTCTCTGCCTATGTATTAAATGTATTAAGTTTTCCTTACGATTACAATAAAACCTTTTTTTTTTTGATACCTACGGTGTGTCTGTAATAATAATAAAAGCCCAACTTACATTTTATGTGTAATCCCTTTGAAATAAAAGACATTTTTGTGCTCTGAATTTGTTGTTTGGTTTGGTTTTTTTTTTCCAAGAGATACTGATTTAATTGATACTTAAGTGATATTTTGGTGGGTTTTTTTTTTCCAAATTACAAAACTAAAATACACTATATAAGTTATTAAGAAGATACTTTATCCTTTTGTGGAAAAAAGATGCTTGCATCCTTGTGGTAGAAAAGGCATCAACGTTTTTTATTTGTTTTCTTGCCAAATTAGTGTAAAAAGTAATACATTCTCATTATTTCATAAAAGAAAAGCAATATCTAGTTTAATTATCTTTATTTGTGTGTTTATTTCAATAGGCACAATAATTTCAAGTATGATGGCATATAATTCTCACCCTCAGCAAGGCCAGCTTCATGAGGTCCTTTGCTGCTCCTCTTTCCAGAAAAGTATGTCAGTAGTTGAGTTCCACGCATCAAACTGGTTAGAACTTTCAGGGATGCACATTCCTCACGCTCTGTCTATAGGCTTTCTGTATCTCTGGGAGACTAGAAAGTTCATTTCTTTCCTCAACCCCCTTTCAACAGTTGGTTTTAACCAGTAATGGGTAAGACTCACACACTAGGCAAAGATTACTATCATACAGATATCATGATATCTGTGTGACATACAGATAGTACTATCATACAGATGACAGACTATTCTTCCCTCATTACCATCACAAAATAACCCAGTGTTTGGAAGAGATTAGCTCTTAGGTGAAGAATGGCTGTTTTACACCACACCCAAACAAGACCATTAGCCTTAAAAAAAGGTGTTGAATATTTTTAGGTCATCAGGTGAATGGGCTGGGTAAGGAATAATAATTAGGGACATTCCAGGACTGTGTGAAAATCTTAGATGCACAACAGAACTATCAATTGGCTTCCCAATATATCTGTTTGCAAATGCAATTAAAATAATTCAGCAATACTACACTGCAAGGAATACTTGTGTTCTGTTCTACTGCTGCATATTTATTAGACACAGTGCATGCACAATGCTTCCAAGTGGTAATTAGGATACTCCTCAAGTAGGCATGACTTTTTAATAGACCTGTGAGACTGGGTTCGTCTCATCTGGTTTGGTCCATGAATGGTCTCAGTAGTGATCTAGGCTCCTCCGTTAAGAATGATCTGACAGAAATTAGTTTACAGGCAAGGATTGCAGCTGTACTCACCTTGAAGCCAACATGAAGGTAATTATATCTATTTTGATTTCTATTCTGTAATATTTACAGAGAGGGAATCTATCACAAGAGCAGGAATTAATTTCCTTCTACCTTAGCCTTCTGAAATCTAGAGGCCACCAAATGATGGGATTTGGCCCTTAATTAAGACATTTAAATTGAAAGGGCAGATTAATTTGCTGAGCTATAACCATCCAGTACCATACTGGGTATGCGTGGAGCTCACTTAGCCCTTAGCTGATTATTTCTTTATGTCCAACTAGAAGGTCTCCAGATACATCCTCATGAGGCATGTCAATGGGACAGAGGATCTATAGGAGGCCTGGTCCTTTGTGTACAGACAGACAGATTGAAAGGCATTCCAGTCACCTAAGATGTGACAAGAAACCAATAATTAACCAGCTGAGTCCTGTCATTTGTCATCCAGATACAGCACCCATTGTACTCAATGCAGTCATTTTCTTAAAAGTAAAGGTCTGGTGCTTTAGAGTATGCCACCTAACCTGCACCTAGTTATTTCAAACACTTTAAGATGTCTGAGATATCCTCATGGGGTTGGTAGTATCTGCTTGAATTGGTAGGTAGAAGTCAGAAGGACAACTGTCATGGAATGAGATGCCTCTCTCCCAGCAGCTCCCAGTCCAGACCTCCAGTAGATACAATAAGAACTTAGAAACCTGCTTGTCACGTACATATTTGTGTGTGAACAGTTATATTTATAAATTCTATCTCAGACAGACATCAAAACTAATTTCTTCATACTCAGCAGAAGAGAGCAAAATCACCAAAAAGAAGATTCATCTCAGGTCCTAGTTTTAGAGAAAAAAGGTGTTAACTGGAGGCACAAGTTTTTCTGAGGTTATCTGTTTCTGGGTGTTTGTTTGTTTGTTTTTGTTTGTTTGTTTGTTTTGGGTTTTTTTGACAACCACTGTAATAGTTTGTAGGATCTTAAGAAAAAAAAATTACCTTCTGGATTTGCTATATTTCTGCAAAAAAGGCCATCAAGAAGACATGCTGATGATGGCATTTTATCATAGTTGATGAAATGCGTATGTATCGTATCAATACAATATATACCATTGTAGATCATATCAATGCAATATGTACCATTGAATCTGCCTGTCAATTTTACAACAGTCTCAGAAAAAAAATGCAAGGTACCATCTTCTTTATTTCTTTGCTAGGAGTCTCTTTAGATAGATGAGTTGGCAAGACTTTAAGTTCTTAATTCCATCTCAACTGAACTTGCTAGTAACTACGTGGGTTCTGGATCATACCCTAAAGGGAGGAATAAGATCCCTTCTAAAAGGCAAGGGGGGAGGAAGAAGTAAAATAAAAATAAAAATAAAAGTAAAAAAGTGTGAAAATGAATTCGCAACCAGGCAAGCAATTTTTAAAGGTGCAGCAAAAGATGGTGTTAGAATATGGGTTAGTTACAAAAGCCATGATGTTAAGTAGGGAGTATACTTTCTATTTAAATGTTTAAGTGTTTGGGTATCTTAGCGGCTGAAGGAGATCCCCAGCCAGAGTACGTGACTGGTTTTAGAAGGAGGATTGCTGGAGATATTAGGAAAAGAAACTAAATGTATGGCTCGGTATGACTGTGCAATTCAGGGCTTTGTGGTGTGTCCTTTTCTGGGGAAGCCTTTGAGGGTGACATTTTTCCTTTCCAGGGCCTGAACACTATCAAATTTGAAATCAGTAAAGTGAGAGGCATCTCTGAATATTTAACTGGTGGCCCAGTAAGGCTGCCAATGGTGGGTAATATGAAGCAGACCTAGAAAATACAATTCATGAATGCATGACTGCAAAATGGAAACCCGATCTCCCAAATGCTGGAGCACTGAGTGTCGCCAAAGGATTTCTTCAGAGATCAAGGCATTTCTTTCAAAACTGAGCTGTAGAAACAAAGTTCCTGTCTTTAGGATACTGCTTGCATTGATTTCACCTGGCTGTCCTGCCGGCTTAGCCACAGGAATTGCACCACAAAGACGGTCTGATGCATTCCTTGCACTAGAGAAAGCGCTGTCTGTCTTCACTGCAAAACTGGCATGCTCAGGGCTGAGGGGATCTCAGACAGGACAAAAATCTCCTTTGTGAGAGTACAGACACAACCAGTTTCTGTATCTGCAATAAGAGGAGTGCAAACCTGGTCCCATTTCGGCAGCTATTCAGCACCTCTCCTATAAGCCCTCCCATTAGTTTCTTCTCTCCTCTCCAACACAGAATCAGCAGCTGGTGGCAGGTACCATCCCCAGGAGATATGATCACTTTTTTCTGCAAAGGGGTCAGCCCCAATGTGACACATAAGGATCCTTGTGCTCATCGCTTCCATACAGCAAGGGTGTTCAATAAGCTATCTGCTCCCTGGGGAGGAAAAGCCCCGAGCTGGCGTTGCAGGGGGGGAGCAAATACATGATGCTGCCTCCTAGTTCCTGGCAATGGCCTTTCAGAATAATGAACTGGATGAGGCGACTCACAAGTGCCACTTCCAATTAAAAATAACACTTCTGCAAGGGCAAACGAGTGAGGTAACTACTGTAATTCTAATCAAGCTGGAGCAGCTGCCTCGTTACTATGTACTCCTGGAAGAAACTGCCTTTATGACCTGTACTAATACACTTTAACCTCTTCCTGCTGGGCCAAAGCAAACCTTGTCTCCACAAGAAGATCCACTGGTTCTTCGGGGACATAAGTTTAACCCACAGGGAGATTTAAGCAAACTTTTTCCCTGTGATGCACATAATTGTACAACAAAATGGAGTGCAGTCCATTGTAAGGATGATGTGATGGGGATAAAAGGCATTAAGTCCAAGAATTTGAGAATATCCACCTTTGCTTTCAAATTTTTTAAGTTTAAATTAAAAATATTTAAAAAATTTCTTCTTGTGTTTCAGGAAAGAAGGGAGTTTCCTTCTTAAGAGGAAAAAGGAAAGGTCACAAATTTAGGAGATTTCTAATTACTTCCAAACTTAACACATAGAATAGCATTTTAATAATAAGCAATACTTCAAGGCTGAATCTGCACCAATGTTAATATCTCTCTCTTTCTTAATGCCAGATAAAACTCAGTAACTAAACCTACATTCAGGTGTGGCTTTCGTGACAGAAACAGAGAAATTCAATCGTGTTTTCATTCTCAGTTCTTTCTGGGCTCACAGTTGAGAGGGACTCTCACCTCCAGGTGACAAGTGAAGGTCAGCTCCACTGAAACAATTCAAGGATTTGCCTGTGACTTTGTAGAAGATCAGGTTCTTCAAGTCCCTGTGAGAGCATTTCAACAGCAAGCCCACAGCACAGCAAATCAGAGGTAGCATTAAGGAGTGGGAAAAAGGTAACTTGGCATGTGGGGAATGAAGTGGCATTTCTTTAACAGATATTTGAAAAGGCAGAGGTTTCCTTAAGCCACAAAGCTCCTGAAAGTTTATTAAGCAGATGAAGCACAGGCTGGTGATACCTGAGCATTTAGTAAATGGTAGGCAAACCCTAAGCTTCTGGTTTGGGCTCAAACTGAAAAAGTGACTGTGAGGTCATTTTCTTTAAAAAAAAAGAATAGTTCTGTTGAATACATTTGCAAACTTCTTTCTCCTCATCCCCCTGTTAGCAGTGCCTGGTTTCTTGAGATCAATGTGGCAAATGCTATAGAGCAGACTTGCCTTTGCTTTTCCATAATAATGACATTTAAGTCAAAATGAAAGTTTAACCTCTTGGTGAATTTTATTCTTGAACAAAAGTTTCTGTTAAACTGGAAAGTTTACTCAAGTTGAACTCTTTTATTTTATCTTGATTATCCAAGATCAGAGTTCTGTGATTTCTTAAAAATAACTTTTAAAAAAAAAACATTAAAATCTTAATTAAAAGTCTCAAACAGTATTTTATTTATATTTACAAGCAATGAAGAAACTTGTTACTTCACTTCAAGACATTTTTAGAGCTGAACTGGAATAAAAGTGTACAAGTAGCACTATCACTCTCTTCTGGTGTTTGCAGGCCAAAGATTATGATTACAGCTGCTGTCCTAATCCCACTTACCTGTATCTTTGCCTGTGACTATCAAGGTAAAAAATGCCTTTACCAGGAGTGGAAACTGAGCCAGAACCACAAGTTTTCCTTTAGCCATAACCAAATACACAGGTGCCAACATCTTCAGTGACCTGGATATGCCATGCAACCAACAGATCACCTGCTGGACCACTTAGAATCATAAAATCATTTAGGTTGGAAGAGACCCTTGGGATCATTGAGTCCCACCATCAGCCCTACTCTACAAAGTTCCCCCCTACACCACATCCCTCAGCACCACATCTAATCTACTCTTAAACCCATCCAGGGATGGCAACTCCACCACTTCCCTGGGCAGCCAATTCCAGTGCCTGACTACTCTTTCTGTGAAGAATTTTTTCCTAATGTCCAGCCTAACCCTACCCTGCTGCAGCTTGAAGCCGTTCCCTCTTCTTCCATTGTTTCCTATCTTCTCTTACTCTTCTTCAACAGTACTTCCCTGACACAGAAGATGTATACAACTCGGTGGAAGCCAACATATCTTATAGCAGTTTTGAAACCAACTCATAATGACCTGAGTTCATCAACTTTGAATTTCTTTTCTTGTGCTTCCATCCTCCATGGATTCAGTTCTTTTGTGACATGCAAGATACTGGCCCATCTCACCTCACAGACATGGCTAAATAACTTCACATTTCACAAGAAAGACAAATGACAGCAGTTACAAAGGGGCAGCTTACACTCTGTAAGGTCCCAGGCTGTGTTGAAGTAGCTTCTTTGAGTGCCCTTATATGTTGTTCATGTTATACTTCCATTATTTAACATCTAAACAGTTGAACACAAGCAAAGAATGAATGTCTGCCCATGATGGACAGACCACTATAAAGAGTAGGATTAGCTTAATGGTCTCCTCAGCTGAATACTAACCATACTTAGCATATTTTAGCAAACTGGTCAAAAGATTAAAAATTTTAGATTAACCTGTTTTGAAAGTTTATGACAATCTTTCTATTTTACTGCTGGTTGCTAGTATCAAGAAAATAATCTCCAAGCAGGTGGAATGAGCTTCAGTGAATCAGTATCTGAGGGGATTTTAAACAATTGTGGCTTATTTCAAAAGGGATGGGCTGAGTATCAGTTACTTCAGCCCTGCTGATAACAGGGGCTTGTGATAGGATTACTTGCTTCTATCATTTATATCATTATACTTTCTGCCACTGCCATAAATGAGGAGGTTTTTAGGTATTTGAACACTGTGACATTGATTCATTAAGGTTTTCCCATTCCATCCATGAGTTATATTTTCCAGTAGAAAATGAAGCAACATTAATTACAAAAGTGAGATTTCTACACTAAGATATATAACCACCAGCCCTGAAATGCACATTATATTTTAAGATCATGCACAACATACTCTGCTGACATAAAACATAAAATGAATTCTTGATCTCTTTCGTTATTATCATTTTATCCCTGGGAAATTTAAGCTACATCTATTCTAAGAAATTAAATATGTCTGGATTGTTCTTTGGCACTGGCACATGGAAAAACCTACATTCATATTATTAAACTCTGTTAATATTCAAATCAGGGTAGTGACATCCAAAGCACCTGTTGGGATGGGCCTGTGATAGCTCACCTCCTGGGCTGTGTCTCCAACCCCAATGGCAGTCATGCTGAGCTCCATTCTAGCAATTTAGCAGTAGAGACAATGACTTCCAGTATCCACAAATGCTCCCTGCCAGTATCGAATCTAATAGTAGAGACACAGCCTCGGGTTTCAAAAGCAAGAAGAAAAGGGACCTGACTTTGCAGTGGTTATAGATGTGGTCGACAGGAGGCTGAACATGAGCCAGCAGTGTGCCCAGGTGGCCAAGAAGGCCAATGGCATCCTGGCTTGCATAAAGAATNGAGACAATGACTTCCAGTATCCACAAATGCTCCCTGCCAGTATCGAATCTAATAGTAGAGACACAGCCTCGGGTTTCAAAAGCAAGAAGAAAAGGGACCTGACTTTGCAGTGGTTATAGATGTTCTCCATAGGTAGAAGCTGTATTGGTAGCATGTAGCAATCGATTCTGTAAACTACCTGCGGCCCTTGTTCTCAGTGTAGTCATTCTTGCAATCCAGTTAACATTTCATTTGCCAACTTTCATCCAAAAGGGACTGTACAGAGATTTCAGATGGACTGTGCTGCCTAGGGAAGACTTTGATGAGTACCGGTGAGAAGTTACTGGGACTTAGTATAGGTCTCATCATAACTTTTAGTGCTGTTACATTGTCGTTACACATCCACACACAGAAAAAGAAGTGATCCCATAATAATTCTAACTTTTGTGTGTGTGAGCACTTTCCTCCAGCACAGGTTCACTTCCAGAGCTGCCCACTGGAGACAGGCTGTAACGCTCATAAAGCTCCAAGGGACAGAGCACATCTCTGCACATCAGAGCCCTGTGGAGCCAAAAGAACGAGGGGCTTTTCTCTGCCCAAGACATCTGATCTGCTGTAAATTTTAATGGTTTGTCACTTTTCCTGAATAAAGCTGCATCAAAGTGCATCTTCATGGTAAAACTGGCGGCAGGGAGGGAGGCAGTAGAAGACAGCACTTCAATTTCACCTAAGTTCCCTAGGGCTGGTTTTACTGAAAGCAAGAGAGAGGAAATGCCACTGTCTGCTTTGTTCCCAGTCCTGGCTCTGTCAACACGCTACACCCTGTCTTTATTGTTGTCTTGAACTTTTGGCTATGCCTGAATATTTCTCATAGGGGCCAGAAGTGCTCAGCCTGTTGAATTACTTTCCCAGCTAGAGGCAGTTGCTTCCTTCCTTCTAAAAGGAGAGGAAGGATGATGACAACAACCAGTTTCTGATGTGAGAGGATTTGATGCTTTCATCTGATGTCTGTGCATAACTCCTTGATATATTTTTTAATATCAAGGAAAAGATACTGGTCAAAGTGATGCCCAGGATATTGAAATTTCTAATTTTTACAGACTAATCTTACTTTAAAGATAGCTGAGATTTTCCAGAAGCTCATGAACTGCAGGCAATGTAAAGAGAGAAAATCAGGGCAAAGGGAGACAAGGTTTTTTATGATGCTTTCAACTCATCCATACCTGAAGTCTGTCAGCCACAGACTGACAGTGTCAGTGGGACTTTTGGAACACACATCTTCAGTACATGTGACACAGGCATTTTTTTTTCTGCTTGTATAGCTTTCAGGAGCAGTATGTTGAAAAACAATAAATTAGAGGGACTAAATGAAAGGGAACATTAGCCAATTACTTGTAGCATAAATTGTTGACAGAAGTATGTAAATGGAGGTGCTCTAGGGACTATGAGCATGGGTAAAATATGATCTGGGCTCTTGCCTTTTCACCATGATGCATCGTTGCCTTCTATTGTTTAATTAAAAAGGAAGGTTTCTACGCTTCCAGCTTCACCACTTCATATTGCAGTGTCTCAGAGTTTGGCTTTAATGAAAGAAGAGGTACTTGCTAATCAAGATCATTAAATTTGAGTTAATAAGTGACAAAACACTCTTAATTTCACATTGATTTATCTAATTGCAATAAACCTCAGCTGAGGGGGCCTGCACTGAAGCAGTGCTAAAAATCTTTTGTCTTCACTGAGACTTTACACCTAGAGCAGCTCCGGGCATCCTTCTTGCAACGAAGATTCAAGGTGGAGCTTTTAAGGCAGGAAATGGTTGAAGGAGAGACTGGCTTTAGATATAAGTAAGCCCAATAGGTCAGTTCTCCTGCGTATGAAAACCAGTCAGATATCACAACCTTTTTGTAGAAGTTTCAATGATCTCCCCCCACCCTGGCCCCTGAAAAAAACTCAAGGAGAAGATCTGGCAAAGCTGTGTATGCATTACACAGGTACAGATCAAGCTTTCAATAACTCAGGAGTTTGCTGACCTTAAGCTTATTAATACTTTTCCTCTGCAAAAGTGTACATAAAAATACAGCTTCATATATGGCAGGAGTTGGAGCCAAGAGTAATAATTACTTTTATGATCCTGAAAATTTGTAGCTGATGCAGCAACCATTAGTGAAGCCCCATGGAAAGGCCTGTACCCATGCAAGGGAAGTTTTCTAGTCCTGTTTATACATAAATTTCTTTGTCTCTCCCTCTTACATTCATTTTCAACAAGACAAGGAAATAATTAATAGGCAATTGCATTACCTAGGAAAGACACTCTACTGTTGGATAAATTTATGGAAATGAGGGACAATTAATTTATCAGCAGCTTTATGACAGCAATAAAAAATGTTCATTTGTCAGAAGGGATTTGCATAAACTTTGATATCTGATTAATAACAAGAGTTATTAATAAAAAGAGACCAAAATGTTCTGATTAGTTTTTACCACCGCAAACCTACAACAGTCCTGCTGTTATGGATGTATATATTCTGGATTTATGCCAGAAGAAGAGATACCAGAGTCTGGCCCTAAAGAGAACTTCAGGAAAGGAAAGGTCACTGTCAACCTTAATTTTATGCCCAGTATGATGAATTATTGGCATGAACAACAAGCACTTAACCTTCTAGCTTTCATTTCACTGCACAAACATTAATGGATTTCTCTTAACCCCTATGTGAGGAAGGTCAGCATTATCCTGGTTTTAAAGATGAGGAATTGTGCAGAGAAAAGCAAGTGCAAAGATTTTTATGCTTCTGAACCTTCTCTGGCTGCTGAATTAGTGAAGTTGGCTCCCATGTTTCGGACCCATGTTATATGGTTACAATCTAAAACCTACCCCTTTGCATGGACTCTATGGAGATGCAGGCTCCAGAGTGGAGCAGTATCGGAGCAGTTGTGGAGCAGTTGTGGAGCAGATGCTAAATTCAGGAGGGGGGTGAAGATACTAAGAGGCTTTAACCCTTTCTCAACTTTCTCTTTGCCTCCACCCCAGCTGTGGGCATTACATTTGTTTGTGGGAATTGCTGTCTCTGTCCTACTGGCTGTGCTCACCTGTTCCCTCCTCCAAATCAACGGCACCACAGTGGGACATGTGAAAGAGCAAGGACACCCCACCTGGAGTACTGCATCCCACTCTGGAGCCCCAAGATAAGAAGGACACGGACTTGTCTGATTGAGTTCAGAGTAGGGCCACAAGGATGATCTGAGGGCTGGAGCACCTCTCCTGTAAAGACAGACTGAGGGAGTTGAGGTTGTTCAGCCTGGAGAAGAGAAGGCTTTAGGGAGACCTTATCGCAGCCTCCCAGTGCTTAAAGGGGGTCTACAGGACACATGGAGAGTGTATTAGGGAGTGTAGCAGTAGGACAAAGGGTAACAGTTTAAACTGAAAGAAGGGAGATTTAGATTAGATATTAGGAAGAAATTCTTTCCTGTGAGGGTGGTGAGACACTGGCCCAGGTTGCCCAGAGACGCTGTGGATGACCCAGTCCTGGAAGCGTTCAAGGACAAGATGGATGGGGCTTTGAGCAACCTGGTCTAATGGGAGGTGTCCCTGCCCACGTCAGCAGATGAGAATGAAATGATCTCTAAGATCTCTTCCAAATCAAACCATTCTGTGATTCTGAGCCATAGCAGCCTGGGGAAGGATGGTTGGCCTTTTACAGAACAAGAGAGATCTGTGTTTGGTTCTACTTATCCAGGTTTTGGGTGAGTTGCTTAATTAGTCCTTTGCTTTGATCACCTGTGTAAAACGAAGTAGTAAACCTTTTTCTACTGTCCTTATTCTTGTACACTTAATTAGGAGTTTCTCTGACAACAGGGCTGTATTAAACACTTTACTCAACAAAATATTAACAGTCATAGTAGAGCTTTGGGACTGCTTTTGATCCCATTTTTCTGTTCAGCTCATAACAAGTGTACATAGATGTAAGATATATAAATCTTGGTTTGAAGCTTCTCCTCTGCCTTTTGTCACTGGAGTGCTTTAAACTCTACCTTTCTTTGGGGACCAGCTAACACCCAATGGAGCATTTCTTTGGGTGTAGAAACAATGCCAAAGAAGTGGAAAATTAGCCCAGAAGACAAGATTTTGTGTGTTCTAGTACTATTTCTTACATTCCAAGTATTTAGAATTAGGAAATATATACTCATATATCTATAAAAGATTGACCATGAGACCTTGAATTTTTCTTGTTATCTTGACCATTCCTATTTGAGGGTCACCACTCTGTGATGGAAGACTCTGTCCTGGACAGGGTCTTTTCATCAAAGACCCCTAAATCAATTCTGCAGGCTGTGGCAAGAAGATTACTATGTTAATATCATCAAAAAAGCCAGAGCATCCAGGTTATATAAAGGAAAATGCAGCTTTGACATTTCCTACACAGCAGAAGCGTTTCCAGGTGAAGAGGATCTCACAAAATCCCCATCAGGGATCTAGACAGCTGACTCTATCATCTCTGAGTTCTTGTGGACTAAAAATCTACTCTTGTCCTTGGTGAAGGATTTGGGCATTTCTGCCTTCCCTCCTACTCTCTTACCTACAATACACGTAGGCATGAAGGTTACAAATCCTGTTTCAATGACTGACTCACTCTTCTTCACCCTCAAAGCAAGACCTTTAGGCATAGAATCATAGAATTGTACCAGGTTGGAAGGGACCATAAGGATGATGTGGTCAAACCATTTTTGGCAATAGCATGGTCTAGACCCAGTCCCAGCACCCTGTCAAGCTGAATCTTAAAAATGTTGCATAATGGGGAATCCAGCACTACCCTGGGGAGTTTATTCCAATGGCTGATAGATCTCATGGTGAAATTTTTTTGTCTTATGTACATTTGGAATCTCCCCAGGAATAACTTCTGCCCATCACCCCTCATCTTTTCTATGTGACTCCCTGTAAAATAATCCAAGGACTTCCAGACTTGGTTCCCCTTCTTGCAGATACCATCTTGCAATCAGCAACTGCCCTTCCCACTCTCCAGAAGAGCTGCCAACACGGGTATGATTATGCCTTAGCATAATTTGTACATTATGCCTCAGTCAGTGAATTTGAACATAGTTACCTACTTCAGGCAGAAAGTCTCTTAAAAAGGCTAAAACAATTGAGCCAAAGAACTAAAGACTGGTCAGAGTAGCTTGAATTTCTAGAAAAAAAATATTGGAAGAGGTAATCAAGCTACTGGCAAGCACTTTGAATTTAAAGCAATGCTGTACAGAAAAGGTTGCATTTCAAGTGCTGTTTTAAATAAGCTCCAGTCACACACAGGTCAACATTAGCACTGAATATCTCTAGAGATTGCCTCGCAATCCAAAAATTCGTCGAAGCCAGAAGCCCAAATTCTCAGAGCAATTACCTTCATTTTAGCTTTTTTCCAAGTGTAAGACTCCTAACACGTTGAATTAATTCTTGAAAGACTTACATGAAACATATAACGCTCAGAGGAAAACAAGTCTTTCAAATAATGATGCAGAAATCCAGTGGAAGTTGCCAACTCTTTTCAAGAGAGCAAAGATCTACATAACAAATCCCAACAACAGGGCTGTACCTCTTACTCCCACCCATAACACAGATGTTTTCAATGCCTGCACATTTGTCATACAATTGTACAAGTGTGCAGATTTATTGTTAGTGCACGGTTTAAGCTTCAGTATCTGAATGTATGTTTTAATGTAAATGAGGACCTGTTTATCATTCACTCCTGCCACCTTAGCAAGTTGGAAACAGATTTGCTTGAGGACTTCAGAATATGCATGCAAGTGGGCTAGTAAATACATCAGTCTAACTTTACCCAAACGATGCAACACATCACACTTTATATAGGAAGAAAAATATTGTATTGTTTCCAGTAAGAAAGATTTTAGGTGTAAAGTTACTTGTGTGATTTGGCAGAAAAAACCTTTCTGGCAGGTAATGATGTGATGAAGGTCTGACATGTTCTAAATCCTTCTGTCTGCTGCGTCAGCAAAATGGGGCAATGTGTATTAAACCACAGCATTGTAATTTATGTGATGACAAAGAAAGCCACAGAAAGCCAATGATTCATTGCACTATGATTGTCTATCAGAATGAACGGCATTGAAAGCCTTGGAAATGAAAAGAATGTCTCCAGACTTGTCAGAAGACAAGGGCAGCTCACTGAATACTCAGACATGTGTACAATAGTAAATAAAAAAGACCAGATCTCAGGTTCCAGAGCTAGGCTGTGCTTATTTGTGCTGTGCTATATTTGCTCTGGGTCAAACAAAAATGCCAGCAACGCTGTGAAAAACAGGTCTTTTCAAGGACCATTCCCAGCAGGTAGACTGGTTACAGCCACCCCTTTTTTGAAGGAAAGGTTAGCCATAGAAGAAGGTTCTATCTTGTTTTATTTAATAGTATAGGTGCCTCCACGACCAAGAGATTGGGTAAAGATTGGGACTGTCTTGCAAACTTCTTTTCAGCATCACAACACATCTAAGTACAGGGGGAAAAGTGCACTTTTTTTGCCATATTATTTTGTCTGTCTCCTGTTTCATGATGAAGATGCTTTGGGGGCAGTTTGAATCAGTAATTTCGACTACTTCACTCATTTGCAACAGCTAAAGATTCATAACGAAAAAAAATTACATGTGTTCAACTCTTCCGTTATTTGATTCATCTGAGCCCAGCGTCGTCGATCACAGAAAAAGACACTGTGACCCTTTTTACCAGTTTTTTTCTTCATTTCACAGTTCGCTAATTTTCATAAATGTCAAAGAACAAAAATATTAAGGAGTGCTAAGTTATTTCGGAAGTATCCATGCTGAAAATGCGTAGATGATGATTACCATCAGCAACTCCTCCTGTAGAAGCTGACACAGATATTCTTTAAACATCTTGATGGAAGAAGCCTTTTCAATTCAACTCACTGATAATTATTCAGACATTTGTCAGTAAAAGATGTCTGTTTTTACCAATCCATTAACATATTTTTATCACTCTGGAAGTAGGGATGCTATTAACTAAGTACATGCCCATTCTGTGAAGGAAAATAAAGTCTCTCTTACATTGTGAATGAATGTAAATATTGCAGAAAGACCAAGTACACAATGCTAAGTTGTATTGAAGATGAAACCAGACTCATTCTCAGAGGTGCCTGGGGAAAGATGAGGCAGTAGTCACAGATTGCACCAAGAGAAATTCTGAATGGACATAAGAGAAAAAAAAAGTCAAAAAGTCAAAATGAGCATGGTCAAACACTGAAATAAGTTATCCTGAGAGATTCTGGTTGTGGCATATCTCTCCTTAAAAGCTTGACTCTCCCCTCTACTCTGCACTGGTAAGGCTATAACTGGAATATGGCATCCAGTTCTGGGCTCCCTTGTTAGAGACAGGGAACTACTGGAGAGAGTCCAGCATAGGGCAACAAAGATGACTGAGGGATTGGAGCATCTCGCTGATGAGGAAAAGCTGAGAGCTGGGACTCTTGAGCCTGGAGAAGAGAAGGCTGAGGGGAGACCTTATTAATGCTTATAAGTATCTAAAGGGTGTGTTGAAGGAGGATGCAGCCAGACTCTTCTCAGTGGTTCAGAGGCACAAGCTGGAACACAGGAAGGTCCATTCAAATATGAAGAGAAAAAACTTCTTCCCGGTGAGCATGACAGAGCCCTGGCACAGGCTGCCCAGGGAGGGTGTGGAGTCCCCTTCTCTGGAGACCTTCAAGCCCCTCCTGGATGCAGTCCTGAGTGATATGCTCTGGGCAGTCCCGCTCTAGGAGGGGAGTTGGACTAGATGATCTCTAGAGGTTCCTTCCAACTCTGACAATTCTGTTATTCTGTGATTCCATGACTGGAGAAGGCACAGGGAAATCTAATGTAATTTTGGAGTTGACACTACTCTGCACAGGGTATTAGAGCAGATCACAGAATATCGGGGATTGGAAGGGACCTTGAAAGATCATCTAGTCCAATCCCCTTGCTGGAGCAGGAACACCTAGATCAGATCACAGAGGATTCCCTTCCAACATTTTTTTTTTCTGTGATTTTGGATCCAAGTATAAAAAAAATATGTTCATTTCAAGCTGTGATTAAAATAAACTATTAAAAAAATCAATATGTCAAGGAGATTGACATCATTGTGACTAACTTCTACCTTACAAGTAAGGAAGATGGAGATCAAGAACATGGTGTGGCTCTCTCAGATTGTATGCAAACCATGTGAGAGTGCAACTCAAGACCTTCAGCATTCAATCATGGACTGCACAGCTGAAAACCACCAGGGTTAGAACAAGAAGCGAGATAAGCCTTTATTGTCATCCATTGCTCATTGACATTACAGATCTGGAAGACTGTGAGAACTTGACTATGATTTAGAAGCAGACTCTGTTCATGGTAGGCCAATAACGCTGGCAGGCAGGAGCAACAGTGGATATATTACTTGCTAGCATAACCTAGAGACACTACTATTCCTTCTTTAAAAAATGCAGTGTATAAGTCCACAAATTTCTATTTAGTATTAAATTCATATTTTAGTATTAAAATGTAGAGTTACAGGGAAAAAAAAACCACTAAAATAGAAAAGTTAAAATGCAAGAAAAGCTGTTTCTGAGATCTTTGATACACAGCATCTGTATTTAATCTTTTATCTTAATGTAGTTTACATTGTATTAATGTGGCCACTGTAACATTTGTATGTGATGCATATGTCAAACCTCCATGGACTGGTATAGGCTGGGAATACATAGAATATCCCACTGCCACACTCCCAACTTTGACAAAAATACCTTTCAAATCACAGGTTCCTCTAGGGTCAGCAACATTGACCCAGGTGTTACCCAAGCCCTGGCCAATCAGACCCAGTGCCTGATGCTATGAGGATGTTAGCATTCACATTGTTCCCAAGCTCCCCAGTAAATTATATTAAAAATAGATGGGGTTGTCCTGCTTTCCCTTATTGCTCTGTAGGTGTCGAGGTTTTTCATCAACTGCACTGGCATGAGTAGGATTTCCTTGTATTATAAAACAAATGAGTTTTTATTTACACTGAAGCAACACAGCAGCAGCATTAAAAATCTCAGTTTCAACTTATGTTAACTAATATTGAGATTTCAAGGCTTCTTAAAGAGCAGATCCAATGCTTTGGTACCAAAACTTCCAGAACCTGTTTAAATCAAACTCTAAGTCTGGCAAATATACAGGTGGTCTAGAGGAGGGGGAGGAGAGTCCAGTTCTCTGTCCATCTGAATAACAAAAAATGGGTTCAGGTTTTAAATCAATGCAAATTCCCTGGCAGGTTATATCTAGATCTACATTTTTCATGATAACTTCTATCTAGAAGATTTTATGAGGAGCTGCTGAGGGAGCTGGGGTTGTTCAGCCAAGAGAAAAGGAAGCTGAGGGGAGACCTTATCACTCCCTACAACTATCTGAAAGGAGGTTGTAGAGAGGTAGGGGTCCGTCTCTTCTCCCAAGTCATGGACAACAGGACAAGAGGAAATGGCCTCATGTCATGCCAGGGGAGGTTCAGATTGGATATCAGGAAATATTTTTACACTGAAAAGCTTATCAAG
>VZTM01009990.1:73520-137090 GCA_013400555.1 Jacana jacana | reverse complement strand
TTTAGCAGAGGTATGCAGTTAGTCCCCTTCCCTGGTAATTTTTGGAGAGTGTCTCTATGTGCACGGAGAAGAGGTTTTAAAATCTGTCTTTAGAGATAAATATGTATCCTTTGGTACTCAGATCAGAATTGAGCAGCTTTGGGGGATGCCAGGCAAATATTTCAGCTTCCAAATTGTTATTAAATAGTGATGTATTACTGGGTACAGTGAAAGAAGGACTGTGTAGAAGAAATAGGCCAGGGTATCCAGATATTACTGGCTTACCTTTGTCACAGGCTTCACATATGAACTCAACTAGATATTATTCTTTCTGTCTCTCTGAAAATCTCACAAAGACCTCGGGAGACTTATCAGAAGATACCTGTATAACTTAAGATGTTTGTAGAAATTTCTGCTGGGTCAGTTTTATACTGGGAACTGTCTGATTTGAAAACTTCAGTGTATCCTCTGACATTGTGTTGGCTCTTCCTGACAGGAACCCTTCCGTGTCCTCTCACAAGCTATTTCAGCAGTGGGCTGCCCAGCTCCCTGGAGCACTCTGTAGACTAAGGCCAAGAAATTAGGAATGGAAGGAAGGCAGCAATATCTTGGAGTTGGCCACAAATGGGGTCATTACAGAAGCTCCATGATGCAGACAATTCTCTAGTTTTTCTTTCCCATTCTTAAGCAAGTTAGTGCCTTTCACTGAACCAGGTAGTAGAAATGGAGCACACAAACAAAAATCAGACACCAAAACCAGACCTATTTGGGAGCATGCATACTGGTCTAATAAAAGCTAGTCCCTTCTTTGCTAAATTTTTATCATTCAAAATCCTAAAATTTCCCAATTACAGACTCACAACTCCTGTTTCCATGCTCCTCTAAAAGTAAGTTATTTCATAATGCCAACAAAATATATAGTCTAATCAAAGAATCTTTCAAACTGTCAATTTCAGCAACAGAGAAGTGTCATCAGGTAACTGGAAACTCATCTCAACGATCCACAACAGCAGTAATGTTTTATATGCACCAACTATTACTCCTTGCCAGCTGAAGTTTCAAGCTGAAATGGAATTACTTTTGTGATGTAGCCACAAACTTCATTTTCAAGAAAAACACACAGTGCTAATTAATAGCTATTATTCAGAGATATTTTTAGTGGAAAATAAATTAAATCAAGTATACACTAAATTTCTTCAAGGGATATACAATCCAAGTGTTTGTTTTTACCACCATTAAACTCCAATACCCTGTGCATCTTCATCCTTCTCTTTTAATGAAGACTATAAAACAGAGCTATAATATTTGAGCCAGGGGCAGGAAGAAAACTGCCCTTTAGCAATTTTAATACCTTCTGAGCAAAACTATACATTGATAATCAGCCACCTGGACACCCCAGGGCTAAATAGATATCTCTAGTAATGGTGTTCCAACAGCAGCTCATTGTATGAGACATTCTTGAATCCTGCAATAACTGCTGTGTAAGCACGAGCCTTAAAAGCTCTAGCTTAGCAGAGGTCTTAAAAGCACCTTTATTCTTAAGCACTAAATTTAATAATCCTGCTTAGATGCTTAAAATTGCACAATTACTATGCTAAGTCATAGAATCATAGAGTCATAGAATCATAGAATCATATAGGTTGGAAGAGACCCTTGGGATCATCAAGTCCAACCATGTCAAGTCATGAACTATGTGCTATAGTTAAAAGCAGATCTGAGCCTATGCCTTCAGCAAACATGCTCAAGACTACAGGATGATTTTTTTTCCCTCTGTCTATACTACCAAGTGAGTCCTACGCTGCAAGTGTCCATGCTGTCCTCAGCAAACACCACTGCCTGGAAGACTGGGCTTAGCTTCATCCAACAAAACCAGACTTGAAGGCTTGGCCTGTACCTGGGATGCTGAAAACTCTGTGAATGTGATTATTCTTTTTCTGGTTTATACAGAAAACATCACCATCAAAAAGTTTGCAAAGCCTAAAAAACTTTAATTTGAGCCCTCCCCAGGCCTGAAGACAAAGCTGTTTTTCAGCTAGGAAAAAGTTTTTCATGGTGACTGAAGTCTGAGAGAATCTGAAGGAGTTCACAAGGTGGTTTAATTATGAACGGCGTGTAGCCTGATCACTAGAAGCACTGGATTCATTTCCCACTATTCCAGAAGAAAACTTGAAGAGTATATCACCAAACATAAACTACATAATCATACTGAAGGACCCTGCGTTGGCGTAGTGTTGTGTTCGTGTAGCTAAATCGATTTTAAAGACCCTTTATGAGTGGGTTGCTTTACTGGATACACTAACAGGTTTGTGGTCTAATTTAAAGACCCTTTATGAGTGGTTTGCTTTACTGGATACACCAAAAGGTTTGTGCTCTCTGTTCTCTTGTGTGAAACATCTCTGCCCTATCCCAGGGATGTGAGGATTTATGTAACTTAGAGGGTTGTCATGTACTACATCCTGAGAGCTGTGTTCCTACCAAAGACAAATGCATCAACTTATCTCAACTGTACTAAGATACATGCAAGACACTAAAATCAGAGTTGTTATTATCATCATGCATAAATTCAGCAGCAGAAGCTTATGCTGCAGACACCTGAACGAGTAGTGCAGAACCTTATTGCTGTTGATGGGATCTAGCCAACATAGCTGGTGGAGCTCAGGCTGCTTGTCATGAGACTGGATGTACCCTATAATGCTACTGAATGCCAACAACTTTGCTCACTAGGTCTTCTCCATTGCTAAAGAGAAGACCAGGATGGCGTGCTTGGATGCCATATCAAGCCATAAGCAACCAGACCCAGAAGATAGGCCAGGGTTGCTACTGATGCTCTCTCTGTATTCACTCAAGAGACACAGGCACCTCTGTGGGACAGTTCAGCTCAGCTGCCTTAAGTGCCCATGGTACACGTGCCTGTATTGCCCTCTCCCTCTGCTGACCACACATGTACATTTTTGGATGTGTAGTCAAAAAAGATGAGTGCTGCCCAGAGTTTTCCAGTGGGACAAATGGGCAAAGACAGTCCCGGTTCCAAGTCAGGTCTTTATCAAAGTAACTGAGGAGATTTATTTCGGGAAACACCTGCCTAGCGTTAATTCTCACATATATGTCTGCATTTCTGAAGTGCTAATAACTTACTGGCATTCAACTTAGCAAAGCTTGGCATACATCCTCTCTCTTCTGAAGATGTCTCACTCTATTTATTCAGGGCTCTTTACCTGTAATAATATCCTATGCTGCTTGTTTAAAAGGTGCTGCTTAATAAATAGAGCCACATTTATGCTTAGCTTTCCCTTTCACAACATCAAGGATAATTTGCCCAATTTTACCCTCTTGATAGGGAAGCCCATCAATTTCAGCTAGAAAAGACCTAGGAACAAACCCACTATGTCCTGCTAGAGATAACAGCATTACAAACAACTGTAGTGTTTCAAGATTCTCCATTCTTTGTTGTTTTTGCAGTTCTCTGCAACCCTTAATATATCTGCAAGGGTTGCTATGATTTTTATTTATTTTTTTATTTATTAAGGCATCACACAAGCATTTTATGTTAAGTAAGGAGAAAAAATGCACACAGGAACAGTTGGCCATTTCTTACGCTCTGCATGAGCTAGGTGAAAATACAAATAAGCAAACTCCCTTACAATGTGTCAGGCACCAGGTTTTGTTTGACTGTAATTGCTCCCCTGATTGCCATGCATACAGCCTCGGCAGGAATCTCAGGTCTGCAGAACTATCATCTGCTGCTGCAGTTCACAGGAGTGAAATAAGGATGCAAAACTACTTCTGTTGCTCCAGCTCCCAGACCTTTTTCTGTCCCTCTCACCAAAAATAATCCAACCTTACCTTGATCCTAGGTGAGAGATACTTTATTATTCCTAGTAAAAGAGAGAAGATTTAATTGGTTAATTTTTATTACCTATTGCACCTTGCCTTGCAGTTCTGCCAATTTATTCAGAAAATGAACATAGCTTTAATATAGTTCTAAAAATATAAAGGCAGAATGTAAATTATTTAACATGGATTTGTGATGCAGCAAATATGCATATTTTAAAGATCTTATCACAAGTTATGTTTCCAGTTGGTCAAAGTTTAGCTAAGCTCAATTCCATGTATTTATTTTTCCTTCAAAATTAATTGAATACATTGCTAAGTATCTGTCCTGAGCTACTTATATGTTTTCTATCCATAAAGACGCCAACAGAAAAGTAATTGCAAACCCAAAAGAGTGCTTTATATCTCCCATCTCAGCCTACTTTTACTCTGAGTCAGCAGAAAGAATTTAAAAATAAATCAAAGGCTTCCCTCTTCCTTGTGGCGAGACACATCACAGTACATTAGAGCCATCTTTCAAACTGTCCTACTAACTGGGATGAGAACATTAAAATAAACCAAATTCCAAATCCCAGTCTTGGCAAGTCAATAAAAGAGGACATATTGGTGTTTTCAAATTACATTGTGTCATGGCTTTTAAGCACATCTTACCAGATGATTTATTTTTAATAAATAAATGGTTTTTTTGTATGGAAAATTGTTTCCATATCACATTAAAGTATCTGAAAAACGATTATCTGTTTGACTTTTGTAAAGCATCATCACTACAGAAGTGAAACAATACTTCCTCAACTCTTTTGACATTTTTTGCTGCTCCTCTATTTTTTTTTCCCAGAATCCCTGCACTATCACAGCTGAGTGAACATCTCACAGACCACCAGGGAGGGAGAAAATGATCTTGTCTCCAAATTATGTGGTGAAGAGATGCTTTGCTAATACACAGACCTCCTCTTTGTCTTCTCCCTGAAACAGGAAGTTGCAGTCTAAACTACTTGGGGTTTTTTTCCCCCTCCAGGGCAGACCCTATCAAAATCTCATTGACAGAAGTCACCTTTATGAACCAACATGAAAAAGAAATGAAAATGTCATGCATTTTTGCATGGAAATGTGTCCATAAATTTTGCCCAGCTCTGATATGAAGCCAACACTTGAATGAACCCTGCTTTGCATCCTTAACTGTAAAAGCTGCAACCTGCACAAGTCTGATAACAGCTCACAGCTAATGCTGGAACATTTTTCCAGCTTGCAAGCAATTCAGTTAAGGAAGGAAATTGAAGAGCAGCCACTAGCACCAATAGCATTGCCTTTCATCCATCTCGTGGCTTGGTGCACGCTGGTACTGCTAGAGGAGGGATCCCATGTTTCTGGGTGGAAAATAAGACTGTGAGAAATCAACAGCATTCCACTGGGATACAAGTCAAACCCTTTACTCCGGCAGTAGGCTGCCATGTTGATTGTTTTCCTCTTAAACCGAAGTTCATCCTCTTTTATTCATTACCTTTGCTCTTAAAGAAAAAGCTTTTAAGCTCACAAGAGCCCTGGTCTTCTCTTCTGGATCACTCTTTCTTGTCCAAATATCAAGCTGTCAGGCAGAGCCTCTATGGGCTTTCCTCCCACTCCATCCCTCCAGAGACTTGCTAAGACTTTCTTTGCAGCTGAAATTAAACTAGCTACCCTGTAATTTTAGATGTAGCTTGTCACCAGCATTCTAAGTAATGAAGACACCTGCTGGTTACTCACCACCCAGGCATCAGAGAGATCTCTCCTGGCATCGATTTTAATTAGCTCCTTGCAATGCTTTTTGCCTTCTCACCGTCCTTTCATCAGGAAACCTTCACCCATACTTCTTTCAGAATCACACCCTGCAGATCTGGAATTGTGCTGAGCTGCAGCTGACTCAAAATTGGACCTCTTGTGTTCAGAAACTCCACTGCTGAAGGCAGAGCAATAGAGCAATTGCCCTCTCTTTTGCCCTGCCTATTTCCATGGAGTACAAGTGGTACGCATACCTCGTGAATCATCTAAATTCTGTAGAATCTACATTAAAAATATCTGACCTCATTAAAAAGGAAATAGTTCAGCCTCCGACACCGAACAGTCACAATGTATTACTGCATGAGCAGAAGTGTGAACTGCAGCTATTCATTATAACAGTTTTCACCATGCACCACCTATTTATAAGAGCATAAATGGTTACAGTAGACAAGATGTGGTGCACTTGATCACACGTAAGCCAGTCCCGTTCTTTCTGGAAGGAAAGAACCTTGGTGGGAAAAGAAACTTCAAGCACATACAAAAAAGGTATCATCACCATGATCTGACACAGCTACGGCAGAAGGTACAGCTGAATCACCGCAAGAGAGTACCTGCGAGAGGGTACAGCGACGCGCAGCACCGCTGTCAGTAGTTAGATGCCACTGAAGCAGCTTAGTGGCTTGTTAATAACTGGGATTTGAACTCCACAGGGCTGTGCTGGAGGAAGGATTGGAAAGAAGCATCTGCAGCCTGTTGCTTTGCTGTTCAAGACTTATATTCTGCAGCACTGAACAGAGCAGGAATGCCCGTACTGCCAATTATAAAAGGGGACAAGGAGAGATTTCTAGCACTGAGCCCTGTCTACCCACACTTAAAGTAATGGTTTTGGACTATTACAGCTAGCTCTGCTATCATAAATCTCTCTTTTGTTTTTTTTTTAAGGAAGTTATTTTTGGCTTGCAGGGGTTTGTGCTGTTTAACAACTGCTCGTCTCCAACCCTGGGCTCACACTGTCTTCAAAGACCTGCCCTGAAGGTGCTGCCATAAACAATCTCTGGTGCTGCCTGGGACAAGCAATGAGTATGTCCTTAAAAAGCAGCTCCAGGAAGGCTCTCTGGAGGTGGGGGGGCTTATTTCTTGGCTCTTATTGAACAACACAGGCTGTCAAATAAGAATTAACGTTCCCAAGAAGAATAGGACAGTTAAAATCCATTCCAGAGACTGACGACTGAGGTATGCAAAAAACACAAACAGGGAAAACTTGAACACTTTATTGTGTATCAGCAATCACCAGGTGCCAGGGAAAGGAAAGAAAAGCACTTAGTGGCTGTGGGCATTTAATAGTTTCCAGTTACCTCAGTTAAAGATGGAGAAATATGAACACACATTACATATTTGAGGAGTGTAGCGCTCCCTGTAAAAATAAAATTTACAAGTACAGCGTTTCCTGCAGAGTGGGAAAAAGAGAGGGAGGAAGGAGGGCTCTGTGAGTGATGGGGAGCTGGAAAGCCAGTTACAATATTCCTATTTGCTAATTGACAGGAGAGCAGACCTTCCCCTGGTTCTGGTGCAAAATATTCAGGCCACAGCTGCAAGTTACAAAGATCTGTTGATCACGTCAGTAATAAGATTTATTCCCCATTTGCAGAAGCAATTGTATTGGCTCAGTGGATGGGACAAAACCTGCCATATGTTCAGCTGGAGACAGAACGGTGGGGTGGTCTTTAACGGGCTTTGTGGCTGTAGTTGCCCCCTGAGAAAGGGAGAGGTGGAGAGACAGGTTGTATAGGTCCCCGAGAGACCTAATGAAAAGCATTTCAAATTTGCCACATGAAGGAACACACTCATTCCCATCTTCCATTTCTGTAATAGAGATGGGAATTAGAGCCTGTTTTCCCCAAGCCTCATACCAGTGACCTGCTTAGAAGAGGCACAGATTTCTCACAGAGGGGAAGAGCACGGAAGCCTCCTTTGATTGCAATCAGTGAAGTAGAAGACCCACCTTTCCCAAACCTTCAGTCTTGTAGAATTCAATAAATATTCTTTCTCAACTAATTTTTTTCCCCCAGAGGGTCTAAAAAGCAAAAATGTGTGCTTAAAATAAAAAGCAGAAAATGAGAATAAAATAACAAACCGAAATACCAGTTTTTCTCTCATGAAACTAAAACAAAACAACCCATCTGTGTAGGAAACTTATGTCAATGAGGGTTTGTATTTCAGTTGTTTTGGTGGGGTTTTTTTTGCTATAAAGCTGTTTCAGTGAAGCAAGGACTTAGCAATTTTTCCTTGGAAAACTAAGAGGTGGCTTGAAACCTCTCAGACCAAAGGCAATGAAGCGAATGGGTAGAAGTGCACGAAACAAAGCTGCTGAGCAGAAATGCCAGCCATTCACTTACAGGAACTCAGAAATGTCTGGGCATGATGGTCTGGCAGCTGTCAATTTGGAGCTGAGGTCACTTTTCTCCAGATACTCATCTCCTCTCCTCTTGCACTGGAGGTTGGTGCTCCCTCATGGGCTACTGTGCCTGTAGCCTCTCCATTGCCCATTTCTGTCAAAACCATCAGATTTAAAACAAACAAATAAAAAAAACCCACAACCAAATCAGAAATGATCAAACAAACAACAACAAAGAAGATATTTTATTTATGTTTGGTATGGCCCTTCCTTTTGGCAGGACTGGCTGAGGAGAAGTGAGGTGTTCATTCACACCTGTGAGGAGATTCTATGGAGGGACAAGCAGCAGAAGATGGTAACACTTGAACCTCCACCAACTTCCAGCGGCAAACGGTCCTTCGTCATGGTGGGGGTGGTCCTGAGGGGTCAGACAGCTTGCTCCCTCTTTTGGTCTGTGCTAGAAACAAATAATCCCACTGGGTCCAGTCCAGTCTGATCCTTTCAGAAGACTTACACATTAACACACCTCTTTCTGCCAAACATAGTTTAACCTTATAAAGGATGATGATGTCAATTGCAACAGTAACTCCATCCTTCCTGCCAATTTTAAGCTAACTGGGCCTTTCTCTAAGCCTTCCCTTACCACCCAGATACCTCCTACTCCTCTAATGCCTTGTAATTTGGGAGAAGAACTTCTAGGAGAGCATTAACAGTTTCACTTTTGTTTTTTTAGGTCATTAAACCCTCTCAATAGTTATGCTGGTTTTTGAAGACTTTCTCATTTTCTGCCTTGATCAAGTACCTAGAAGGCCAAGCCATGCATTAGGTGCTGTACAGAAAGAAAAGGAAATTCCACCTCCTACATCAGCTAACCCAGTGCAAAACAAGAGATACCAGATGGAAGCAGACAGACAACCAGGAATGCAGAAATAACAATTTATTGATCAGTACGACAGTGAGTCACAGGATTCGAGTAATCAAAGCACCAGATTCATTGGCAGAAGAGAGTATATTCTTGTTCTGCAACCTGTCAGCCATACAAGTCACTCATGATATTCCAGATCCCGATCTTAACTTATGAGACATATACTATTTCCAAGCTGCAATGTGCTTTTCCATAATAGTAACAGCTCCCTAGACTTCTTATCATACTAATTAAGCCCTAAGATTCTTGAATTCTCTAAGCCATGCACTGCGTTTATATTATAGGACACAGGATTTTAATTGAGCAGCCAGCTTATTATTGCTCATGCTCAGACTATGCTATAATGTTTGCCTCAGGTGATTTCTGAGCTAGGAGGCAGCAGGAGAAGAGGTGTCGTGCATAGCTGATAGCATTGCCTCACCACAGCAGCATTTAGGAGAGCTCGTCACAAGGAGAAGCCCAAGCCTCTAAAACAGAAAGCAAAAGGAAAACTCAAGGAGAGAGTGCCAGGGGCCTGAAGGTCTTATTTTCTCTTAGTAGAAGAAATAATTAAGCTCACAGTTTTGTTGGCAGAGAACTAGACTGTAGATCAGTCAACGTGTCTCCCAAGCAATGGTATTTGATTCATGAAGCAGAAGAAATATCATCATCTCATGGAGAAAAATCAAACATATATATCTTTTCAGTCATGGGTGCATTTGCTGAGCTGTTACATGTCCTGTCTTCCTCTACTGCCTAGAAATGAGAAAATTCCACCTGCCAACAACTCATTCTGCCCTTTCTAGGTTTTATTCATGTTTCAAAAAAATCAATCTGAGGGGAGAGGGAAGATACCTCTAAGTCATCTCTTTTTCTAAGAAAAAGATTTTTTTTAAGAAAAAGGAATTTTGCAATTCAATCATTTTCCATGGTAATTTCTGGGAAATCCTAATTCCAGTCCCCCAACGACTGTTTTGTGCCATATGTGAACATGAATCACCAGATAAAAACATATTTAAGTAGTTATCACTATAGTGTCAGAACTCCTTATGGCTGCTGCTCACCAGTTAGCCTCCTTCTCAGAAGATTTGAAGTTTCATACCTTATTTTAAAGGGAGAGAGGGGATAGGTGTTGGGATGGGATACTGGGTTATTGGATACAGAATAAGAAACATTAGGAAAAAAACTTTTACTTCCTTGTCTCCTGGAGTGGATCGTTAGTCTCTAAAACATTGCTTTCTCAACCTCAAACTCTTAATTCAGAGTTAAAAAATAATTATCTACCACTCTCCCTACATCCTATTCCTTATCTTTTAATAACAGCATTATATACTGATGATAACAGAGATACGGATGTGTCACTTGTGTGTATTCTGATTGACAGTACTGGAAAGAGGGCTGGAGGGGTGGGAGAACAACATATCCTTTGCTCCAGACTATAGTGGGATTTTCAGTGCCCTGCTGTCAGTCCCTTCACACCATCTTTCCTAATATCCATGGGAGACACAGTGCAACTTCATCCGTGAAATCATACATGAGACCATCCCGGCCTGCCTTGAAATATTAATTCTTTCAGGGGGTCCTTTCCTGAAGTCAATGTCCTGGTTTGANGGATCAAAGGGTCAACACTCTTTCTTCAATAGCCAGCTTCTGAGGAGGGCCTTTTCTATTCATCTGCCTTTGATCCTGATCTGAGCACTCCTGACTCCACATATGGAATTGAATCCAGCTCCTGTTGGTCACTGAGTACAGTCTGGGACTTTTCCTGATGCCTGCTGGTGACGTGACCATCATCCTGGGAGCTTGATACAGTTTTGTATATATTGTACCTATTTCATTATTTTCTTCTTACTTTCATTTTAGTATTAGCACTTCATTAAAGTATTTTAGTTCACTCTAAACTTGTAAATCTCCTTTTCCTCTTCCTTTCCTTTCTTTCTGGGTAGAGGAAGGGCCATCTGTCAGTCTGGTTTTGGTAATTTTGGTTGAAACCGTGACAGTCAACCACTCCAAGGCTGGTCCCTTCACCTGGTCATACTTCATACCCATGCTGCTGGGGTTTAACTTTCACCTGCGTTCCCCGAGTCTTATGCAGGGGGGTTAGGCTATTGGGCTGGTTTGTGTCTTTTTAGTTCAAAGGGCCCAAAGTAATGCGAGACTCATGAGATTGTGAGGGTCAAGAATATTGTATTGTCCCAGAGCAAGGCTGAGAGGATATAGGAGGTCTCGGGGTTTGATGAAACACAAGTGTCAAGGGAGGAAAACCTTGTGCAGTCTCACACATAGTTCTCAAGATTGGACATCATTGGAATGAGCCATCCCACATCTCGCTTTCTACTCAGACATAACGATTGGTTCTCTGCAGAGGGAAGTCTATAAACCAGCTAGGATAGCTTATAAACCATTTAACATACTGTTCTGATCAGGGGATTACAGCTTGAGAAAAACTACACAGCTAACACATTCGACACTACTGATGCCCTGAGATGCCCCTAGATGTTTTACACCAGTAAAGCAATACAAAAATAAATTCCAGCACAGAGTTAAGACATTGTACCCTGGGGTGTTAACATAGAATAAAGCCATAGTTTTACACATGCCTGATATTGATGTAACAATCTTAAATCATGCTTTATAATCCTGGCTTCTAAACTGGTTTCCACCTGAAAAATCAAGGTAAAATATATTCATTTTCAAACAATATTTTCATCTCTGTCACCAAGAAGATCATTGCTTTTCAGATAGTAAGTAATAGCATTAAATACACTTACGAAACCCCTAAAAAAAAACAAACTGTGAGGATGTTCTTTATGCATCTGGAAATAATTTGTGTTCAGCAGGTTACAGGGCTGATAACCCCGCCTGACCTATCTTCTCTTTGATTAAATAAGACAGCACCTTCTGCTAAAGGTAATATAACACACCCAGGCCACCTATTTGTCTAAATCATCATCTGTTGTGGGGTGTGAAGCCCTCCAGGATTGCCATCAAATAGAGTGATAGTTTGGGAATAAAGCCATTATAAGTTTTCAAGAACTCCAATACTTTTTTAGTTGAGAGACACTTCTTAGAGCTAGAAGTAGTGTTGTTAAGGGCTTCTTAATTTCTCCTGGATCCTGGAACAAGAAAAGGCATCCGGTGTGCATGAGGTGAAACTGCCCTGGGAAAATTAGTATAAGAACTGAACTTCCATTTGACCTAGCTACTTTACTTATCACTTCTAATCCAATTACATCTACTATTCCAAATCAAACCAAGTCTGTAAATTGTAGCCTAAAATAAAAAGCTAATGTTATGAAATAGCAGACGCTGTGCACATTGGGCAAAATAGGTGGACAATGAAAAATAAATCAGATTGAGCTAATGGGCATAAAAGTGTGGATATCCCAGGAGCAGGCACTGTTCAAAGCCAATCAGCAGCTGTAATAGTGGCTGATAGAAAACTTAATTACTCTGGAATCACCAAAATAGAGAAAGATGATTGACTGGTGTTATGTGCTTTGTCTCTGATTGTTCTGCTTACTACTAACAAGAAAACAATTATTAAAAATTAACCATTTCTACAAGCGATGGACAATCAGCAACACTGAAAATCAAGTCCCCATAGCCTCAGTCCTCTTAAAATTCCCTCACAACAGATGTTATCTACAGCATTGCCTAAAAGGCCGTCAATTTCTGCCTATTTCAAACAAATACGTGTTATCCAATTTACTGAAATCAATCTGCATGTGCAGATTCATTTGGGGCTATAGATCTGTGAGTACGTCTCAATTTCCTCAGTAAGAAAAGAAAACGAAATCATGTCAGGAAGACATACCAGCTGTAAGAGAAGAAGAGCTAGCTGATAGCTGTATAAAGAGCCCTTCAGGGCTATAACATTTACCAAATTTAAAAGGCTGGCACTTACAAAAGTGTGAGAAGAAATCTCCTTTTGTGAAAGAGCAGAACTGTCTATGGAGTTCAAAACCAGAGGATAGTGTTTGTCAAGCCTCATTTCTTACTTCTTCAAAAAACATCCTGAGGCTTCCTAGGCTGGAGCTTGATGTTTAAAATGGCAACTCTCAAAATACTACAAGTTTATAATTTAGCAACAAACAAGGAATTTGGCATCAACTGAGTGCCGAGTTTAGCACAGCTCCCAACCTTCGCTCTGCCGTTTGAGTCACTTTTTATAAAATCAGCACAGCAGTTTTCCTGCTCTTCTGAGGCAAGTTTATTTCCCTTACCAAAGGTTCCTTGTTCTCAGGCACCACAAAGAACAGATAAACCCATGACTCTCTTCGCTTCCCTGTTTCGGGAATACCTTTGCTTGCCTCCCCCCCCTGCCTGCCAGCAGTGCTGTGTGGGTTTTTCATTCTTTCTATACTGGAGGTTCTGTGAAGAATGATCTATCCTGTTAAAGTGTCTTTAAGCTGGCTGAATGTAATTACCTGAACTGGAATATATCCAGGACTGTGGATTTAACAGCCATTAAAAATCTTGTTAAACATTTGTCATACCTTCTTAAATCGCCACACGTTGTGACAGCTTGGCATGTGAAAGATGGTAGTTCAGAGCAGCACGGCTCTTACACTGGTGTACTTGCTCCTCAAACAGTGAACAAGTAAATGCCCCCCTCATGGGGACAATGTGATGGATGGTCCAACAAGAGACTTTGCAATTCTCAAATACTTTGCACCCAAACATCTAAAAAACGGCTAAATTAAGCCTCGGCAAACCTTTAAGTTCCGCAACTAGCTGTTAGTTTCAGCACAGGAGGACCAGGAATGTGACTTGTCAAAAGTCACAGAGCAAATTTACAGTGGAGCAGGGAATGGAAACGTGCCATAGAGCTCTCCTCTCCTTCAGGAGGAGTTCTCCTCCCCAGGGTCCCCATGCCTGAGTCTCTACAATCACTTTAAACACAGAAATAAGGCCTTAAGGTCCAGACTTACACTAAGATTTGTCCCTGCAAGACACAACTCCTCAATCAATTAATTATGGTAAAGAGAGACACTCACAGCAAGGAAAAGAAATAATTTTCAAAATCTCCTCTTTCTCACACCTACCTCTCACCTCCTGACACATTTGGGAGTTCTTTTTGGAAGATCTCTGACACCAGCATTCCCAGGGCACTTTCCATGAGAAAAGATAACAGAATGGGGCTGCTCATGGGATAAATAGCCCAAGTCTGGCAGAGCACTGGGGGTGGATTGCTGTGGCATGAGCTCCGAGTGCTTGATGTATTATGGTAGTGGAGTGAGTCCAAGCTGACCTTTAAATACAGCGCTGGAGGAGCATATTTGAAGAGCTGTTGGGAAAAAGCTGTTTGTTGTGGAAATGTTGATATATAACTGGTTTTCTTTGTAGATGAACTTGCAGATGACCCCACCATCTCTTTCTGCACAGCTGGTGCAACACATGCTGTGATGGGAATTGACCTGCTATTCTTAGAGTGTAAGCTATTCAATTAAGGTACTTACAAATGGTTTCAGGACTGTAGCTCATTACCATCAGACAGCTCCTGCTTTATAGACTCATTTTAAATATGCATTTATATTAAAATGAGATGTTGTGGCATGATCCAGTTTTCCTTACAAGTTCAGGTCTTAAAAGGAAGTGGATAATAAATCCCAAATTTAACCTCATAACTTCTTATCCATGCACCAAGTGGTAATGGGGAAAGCAATGCACTGTAGACAAATAAAAGAAGGTGACTTTATTCTAAGAGAGCGACTTATCTTCAGACTTGCAATTCTCTATGTTCTGAGCCCATGATAAGCATTATTGAATGTAGCACTCACTACTGATTCTTCAAATATTTGGTGCCAGTGGTATTTGCTTATACAGCTGAATCTGTAAATCCACTGCAGTCCTGCATAAGGGAATTCTTGATTACTGTTTGCCACAAGGAGTATGTGACCTTCTTCAAGACTGGCTGTCTTCACCATCTGGCTGAAAGGAACTAGGTGAAATGAGAGTCATACTCCTTTCATAGTCTGATTTCATGCTTAACCTTATAAAAGCCCATGTTTCCTTTAGGAAAGAGAGAAACACCAAGTGAGCCTTGCTGATCAAAGCATGTTGGACCCTTGATTTTGTTCTGAGCCTATTAAAGGTCAAGTGCACATGCTTGTCCTAGTGCACACTCTCTAAAAAGAGCTTTTGTAGGTAAGGTACAGGAATCTTTACCTTCTCTGAAAAAAACTTGACAGCTTCCCCAAAAAAAAAAAAAATCAATCAATCTAACAAACATGCAAACCCAAATGCCTTAATCTGAATAATGGAGCATGGCAAAGAGGTGAAAAAGAAAGATCTGTTTAACAGAAATACTAGAAAGACATGTTCAGCTTCAATGAACAGAAGAATAAAATTTGCAGAATGTGGAAGAAGTATGAAGAGAAGAACCACCCTCAAATGACATAGAGCAGCCTCAAATACCATCTAGTCTCTCTGTAATCTATAAAGAAAGCTTCAAATATCAGTATTTCCTATACCTCTATCAGAGATTCATTTCACTTCATCATCCCAAAGTAGGCATCTAGTTTAAGCTAATTGTGCTCCCCTTGTAGCCATATGAAAGGCAGGGTTATTTATCCCAAGCTAAAAGAGGAAAGTAAAACATATCATCATCTGTAAACCAGTCTCCGTTACCTACTGAGGATGCCTTGACAGGCATGTCAGGTACAGATGTCTGCACTTTAGTGGTTAAAGTGAGCTGAGACCAGCCTCACTTCATTTCATGGACATGGCCTGATAGCTATTGGGTGCCTTACAAAAAATAGTGCTGTTAGCAAGGGACTAAGCTGAGTCTGATGTTCTGGGAGATAAAGAAGTAAAACAGAGACTGGAATGTGCAAGAGCTAGGTTCAATCAACTAGTTGGTTCTCAGTGATCCCATACAAGAACTCTACATTGACTGAGAGTTGTAATAAGATTTATGAAATGCAGTTATATTGTCACAGTCATTTTGCATCATGGAGGAATAGCCTGGTGAACTCTAAAGCCATGACGGTTGTAATTTTTGATTTCACCTTCTTTTAATTTCCTCAGAGCCAGTATTAAATTCATTTTGATAAAGTGCCCCCCATTTAGTCACAACAAAAATTATCGGATTCAATCCCAAGAAAGTGTTGAGCTTCCGCCTGAAACTACCTCTGTTGAACTTTTGCCCAAAAGTCACCCCTGATCTAAGAAAGGTATATATAAGCAAAATTGGTGAGAATGGGGGTGAAAGCAAAATCTGGAAGCATGACAAAACTTTCTGTCATGAAGCCTTCAATCATCTACAATTTCAGTAACAATTCTTTTCATGCATTGATTGAATCAAGATATCCCATTAAATTAATCATCTAAACCCGAGATAAATTAGTGTAGATAGAATTAAAATAATGGATAGGGGCCAGGCTGGCATTTAGCTTAATAGAGATAGATGCATTTAAGACCGTCTTGGTATATCCAAATTGCACAGGTGAAAGGATTTCACTCAGACTCAAAAAGTGAAAAAGAAATGTGGTAGGGAATAGTTTAATATTGTATGTATCCACCTATGTGCCTATGACAGAAAAGAAAAACAAATGAGGACTACTGAGAGACCCCATGAAACTGCTGTTAGAGAAATTCTTGTAGGATTACACCGAGTAAAACATGAGATAGGATTTTCAGTTAAAGGGCTAACTCGCAAGTGGTTTGAGAGTGTCAGGACACCTACGGTGGGCTTGCCCTGAAGTCAAGAAGAGGGATTTGGTGTAAGAACTTTGTAAATAATTAAGCATTCACTAGCAATAATTTCCCTTCTCAGCTGTTCTTCCAATAGGATACAATTTGCTGTCCTCCAAATTTTGATTAATTTGTTTTCTTGAAGAAGGTAACTGTTCACCAGCTCTGTAAAACAATTGAGAACAGATATGTAACAAGATAGGAGAAAACATTCAATTCACTGTAAATCAGCAAGATAGTTTCTTCTTATATGACCCTGTCCTCTTTTCAGCTGGGAAAGAGTTAATTTTCTTATTTTCTTTCTAGTGATCTCTGTGAAAGGACGTTCAATAACGCATACTGGTCTCGTTGTTGCTAGGTGGTGTTTATACTTTTCAAGGGCTCTTGTCAGCTAACATAGAAGCTGAGAAGGAGAGCAGGCAGAATAATGGAGTGGCCAATGGAATATTCTGTACCACAGACATCATGCTCAGTATATAAATGGAAGTTGGCCGGGGTAGGGGAATCATAGAATCATAGAATCATTTAGGTTGGAAGAGACCCCTGGGATCATCAAGTCCAACCATCAGCCCCACTCTACAAGTTCTCCCCTACACCAGATCCCTCAACACCACATCTAATCTGCTCTTAAACACAGTCAGGGAGGGTGACTCCACCACCTCCCTGGGCAGCTGATTCCACTGACTGACCACTCTCCGTTAGCGCTGCTCAGTAAGGTGCCAATTCACTGGGTGGTGAGAGTGACTTGTGCCATTGTTATTGTTATTTTCTTTTTCTGTTATTATTCTGTTAAACTGTCTTTATCTCAACCCAGGAGACTTTTTTCCTTTCCCTTTCCCTTCCTTTTCTCTCTTGTCTCCCTGCCCTTCTGGGGGAAGGGGAGTAGTGGCTGAGCTGCTTCCTGGTCCTGTCAACTGACTGCAGACAAACCATGACAGGCCTGTTCCTGTCTCCTCCAAAAATGGAGACCTGCTTTGATTTTCTTTTCCATTGTACTTTTTTGCACAATTTGCTCCAGTGCACATTTTATTCGTTATCCACTTGTTTGAGCTTACCTTAAGAGCTGGAACACTGCTCTCCCTTAGACACCAGACAGCCCTTTCTTTCTCTTTCCCTTGTACCAGCTAATCCCAGGCTTACCTTTACCTGGCTGGTAAACTGCAACTCATCTAATTTGTTTCAGAGAAAAATCTCTTGTAAGCTCTGCAATGCTTTTTTTTCCTTCCCTATTATGTTTTTTCCTAAAGAGATTACGTATCTGTTTGCTTTTGGGAGCAAGTCAGAGAAGAAATTACTGCTTTGTCTTGCTGTATATTTCATATTCCCATAGAAAGAAAGGCTGAGGGAGCTGGGTCTCTTGAGCTTGGAGAAGAGGAAACCAAGGGGCAACCAGGTCTCTTGAGATAAATATGTAAAGGGTGAGTGTCAGGAGGATGGAGCCAGGCTCTTCTCAGTGATGTCCAGTGATAGGACAAGGGGCAATGGGTGCAAGCTGGAACAGAGGAGATTCCACTGAAATATGAGGAAAAACTTCTTCAGGGTGAGGGTGAGGGTGAGGGTGAGGGAACACTGGAAGGGGCTGCCCAGGGAGGTGGTGGAGTCTCCTTCTCTGGAGACATTCAAAACCCACCTGGACACGTTCCTGTGTGACCTGCTCTGGGTGTTCCTGCTTCTGCAGGGGGATTGGACTAGATGAGCTTTCAAGGTCCCTTCCTATCCCTGATATTCTGTGATTTCTTTATCATCTAGGAACTGCAGTTTCCCCTCTTTGTCATGGCTGTAGTGACTTTACTGGTGAGAGCAGCTTTTTGCTGCCAGGTGAATGCTCAGGACAAGCCCTGCTACAGTGTTGGGGAGCTCAGTGTTGATGGCACTCTTGTTGCTACAATTGAATCAATTAACTGAGGAGATCCCTCACCTTCCTTCATGTCAATGAGGTCAGAATCCAGCCTGTTCCTGTGAGTAGCTCAGGTAAATTCTCACTTATTCAAGGCTGGTGCAAGCTGACAGATGGAGCGGGGTTTCTCTGTCTCCACTGTCAGCGGGATCTCATGCCTAGACCTGTGTCTATAAGCAGCTGAAGGGTAAAATGTCCATATGGAATCTATCACAGCTCTGCACTAGACACAGGGAATGCACAAACCAGATCTGAAAAGCATTGCCTGCCTTTGCAGGTTTGTAGCTGCTGGTGAAAAATGTTAAAGAAGATTAGCTGGCATAGGCTGAATTTCCTAAAGAAACTCAGGCACCTCTTACTCATATGATGTTTCACCAAACTGGAGTAATCATTGGCATTGGGCCCAAGAGGGCAAGTTCCAAGTTGGGGTGGGGCTAACCAGACCTGTCTGTTTTCATAACCCACCTCCATATTTGTAAGACCAATTCCACCCTGGCCAAGATGTTAGAAGAATGTCCTCCTGTGCTCACCTTCATTGCAGCTTCTCCTGCTGCAGATGCGGGTGAGCCTCCTATTGCTTTCCAGGAGTTTCTAGCCAGGGTCTTACTTGCTCTTTTAAATACTCAGACACAAATTGCTCCAAGCTGTTGATTTATAAAAATGGCTACTTTTAGTACATCATGTTTTTTCTCCTGCACTACTACTGCTGGAATAGAACTAAATGCTAGTTAATTACATCAATTGATTTTCATGTCAAAGTGTAAGTGTCCTGGCAAGAGTTGTCTGATAGAGAAAAGAAATAACAAGATACATACATTTTTCCCATATGAAAAAACCACATTGTTTCCCTCCATAAAATGATGACTTAAATTCGTTAACGTATTTTTTGCCAAAGAATAGATGTATAATTAATTAGGCATGAATCTTACATTACTGACTACCAGACTCGTGGTGGAGATGCTGCATGCTCAAATATGCTACTGTGTGTCAAAATATCACCTTAAACAATCCAGCAGAAATAGGTGCTCTAGTGCTACAGGTACAACAGAAATATAGTAAAAAAACCATTGGTCTTAGGAGCCTAACAATGGTTAGAAAGAGGTAAAATGCACAGAAACATGAAGTGACTTGCTTCCTGTGAAGCTGGGACCCTATGTCACCCACTGTCCCATTGAAGACCCTACTTACCAGGGAACACAGCTCTCTGCAACAGCAGTCAAATATAAAGGTCTCATTCTAAACTCCTGAGCCTGCCACTTCCTCCCCAAAATTCCCAAGCTGAGAACATCTCTAATGACATAAAGTTCATAATAGACGACTCTGTTCCGGACTGTGTATCTGATGAGCCACTGCAAAGCCCTTTGTCTGCTGTTCATAAGAAGTCAGAAACTTACATTTTTGTTCACACCAATTAGCACTTGCTTCCTGGAGTCACGGTGCTGAGACCAAGTCCAAAGTGAGTAACGACAGCCTGTGTCACGCAAACAGGCACCGAGCACATCGGCCGAGTCTCAGATGTTCTGCACACCTCAGAAGTGGGTTAGTTTTGGTTTCATCTTTTTTTTATGTTGGGCTTTAATATATGGCATGAGCCAAGGTCAAAGTAGTTACTGGGTACATTACTTTAAGGCCTACTTAAAAGAAATTAAGGGCTCTTCATATCCAGGGTGATTGTCCATTTGTCTCATCCTACTTATTGAAGCATAAGGAGAGCACAACCTTGGGTGATTTACAGCCCAGGGTTTGTACTGGTCTGTTTCAGCATCCTTACAGCCCATTTAAATCGTGTCTGTGTCACAGGTGGATGAATGCCATGCTGGGAGTTATACCCAGGGCTCTGTAGGATAGAAGCCATCAGTGACTGCTTTGGAGAGCACCTGAACCCTGTCTTTATTGAAATTCTCTGCCTTATTGAGGAGCTCCATGCAGAGAACAAGTCTTGGAGTTCTTGTTTTGCTGTGCCCTCCAACAAGGCAGACTTTCCTCAGCAAGGGCCTGGTGATCCAAAACTTCATCAGCAGAACCTGGGCTGGGAATTAAGCTCTGTTGCCACCATATGAACTTCAGGCTGAGCTGAAGAAATGAGCTTTCAAGGTCCCTGCTTTTGCACTGCTGAAGCCATGGCTCCTTTTAGGTGCTGGTTCTTTCACTTCTGACTGCAGCATTTTGTCTGTAGTTCCTATTTAAATTTGCTGCCTGTGGCTGCATATTTTCAGTTGGAGCGAGTACGTCTCTCCCCATCAGTCTTGCTGTGGCTTTTCAAAGAAGAAGCAGAGGCAGGAAGAAGGCTCACATGCTGCTGAACTGAATTCAACTGAACTGGCCTGAAATCATTTTGCTTGCAACACAGTTTGACATTTTAAGAAAATAGTGGCAAATAACTATCATTTCACTTTTCTTGTGCTAAGAATGGTAATACAGAGACCAGAAAATGGCATCTTCATTGCACCTGGAGAGCTGGGGCAGTGGGGAGGAGGGAATCCATAAATTGATTTGACTTTGCATTTAAATGCCACTTTTTGTCCTACTAGGATTGCTGAATCCCTTTAATTAAAGAAGTATGTTTTTAATTTACATCTTGGCTTTCTGAGAAAGAACTAGTTAGAGCAATGAAAAGAAAGAAGCATGGTCTGGTCGCAGGTCTCAGCAGGCTGTGTGTCAATAGCGATCTCCAGGATAACATTTTTATTTCTATAAGACAGACCTCTTCCTTTGTTACACAATTTCCTTAGTAATTATACATAATAACTGCAGTTTTACATAATGGCAACACTTATACATAATGACTTCATGGGCCACGGCAGCTTAACTTCTACTGTATTGCTCTTTTAGCTTTCAATTGTATAATATTTAAGGAAAGAAAGAGAAGACAATATACACACCGATGAAGTGTTAGCATTAAAGCATGTCTTTACTTTTACATAGAAAAATAGTGTGAATCTGTTGGAAGAAAGAGAATGAAATTGTCTCCAAATTACTTTACAGTTACAGACTTCAAGCAGTGGGAGCCACTTGCCAAGCTCAGATTGTCCTTGCTGTGTGGAAAATCACCAAGGCCTGGGTACACAGTGGAGAGGCCCAGCCCCAAGTTGTCCACCTTGCATCCACTTGTGTGAGCCACTTTGGAAAATACACCCTACCTTTATAGTTGAAGCATAGGTAGACAGCTTAGAAAAACAAGCATTGAGCTAAAAGCTGTAAGGGTGTAATTGTTGTCCATCAGGAAAGCTGACAATCCAGGACCTCCAGGTCCAGGTCAGGAAGTCTCTGTTGCCCACAATGTGCTGACGTGTTCCTAGACTGAATGGGCATTTCCTAGGGGCTTCAATTTTAGAGGTCAGTAAATGACCTTCCTCTACTTGGGAAGTGTTAACAACTCTTTGAGAGCCAAGAGAACATTAAAGAAGTAGTCAGCTAATGCACTGACTCTGCAGAATTACGTCCTTCTTTTATGTACTGCCCACAGTTGTACTTTTATTTTATTGGAATGATTTTGTGGTTCCCGAGAAAGTTCAGAAAAGACAGTGGTTATTCAAAGAAGCAGGAGAGGCTGAGAAAATAGATAGCATGACTAGCATCAAGGAAAGTGGAACCCAGCCTTTGAGGTTCCTAAAAGCCCTGCAAGGGGTAGAAAGGGTTGTCTATCAAGCCTTTAAAAAATCACAGAATAAAAAATATTGTCTTGCCAAAGGTTAGACCAATCTCTTCATTATACAGCCATTGGCTCATGAGAGACGATGCGACACACCAGATGTCTCATCTCATTAGAGGGGGGCGTCTAACTCAGATTGCAACAAAGGCTATCGTGACCATCTGTGAGGAATGCATCTTACAGCCCTGAAAACGAGATATCTCTGAAAATGTGCTAGCTCCATTCCATGGCTTCTTGTACTTCAGGCAGCTGAGACCCTGGAACAGAAAGATGAGCTTATGAACCAGGTCCCAGGAGTGTGAGGAAATGCGGGGAAGGAAAATGGGCCTTTTATTCTACATGATGCTCCCCTTGGCTGTTGGGTATAGCTAAGTCTAGTCTTCTTATTTTGGTCAGCTCTTTGACTGAGACATACATCCTGACCAGCTTTCTGGAGAGGCCTTACTCATCCCAGAAACAGGCATTTTTAACTGTTAGATGGGAAAATCCTTGTTTGTTTTTCTTCCTTAGTCCCACTGTGAGGACATATTGCATTTGCCTCGTAGGAAGATGTATTTTTTCTCCCTCAGCTTTGCCTTCCAATTTACCAGCACAGCCATTTCCTAAGCCTGGCACTAGGTGGTAACCTCTCTTTTGGAGTTCAGTCTACCTGCCCAACCTACTGCAGACCCACCCATGCTCCCTCCTCCCCTTGTGTTTGAAGGTGCCAGGACACAGGGAAGGGTTAGCCCATGGGCTGTCCGTCTCCATTCAGGAGGTCTCTGCTCCCTCCACGGGTGCAGCCACTTTGGATCAGAGCTGGGTGTGATCCAGCTGGCACAGAGAAATGGGAGAAAACCTCCTCACCACTTCTTCTCAGGCTTAACAGTGCTATCTGAAGACCTGGAGGAACTTCATTAAAGTGAAGTAAATTGAGTTAATTATGCATATTAATCATGCTTATTATTGCAGTGCCTACTGAGGGTATACAGTTCTGTTGTTTTTTACCAGGCATTAGGAAAACACACAGGAGCTTACTGACTAAATAGACAGACAGAGCGTGTGGGAAGGAGAGCATGAAAGTGCTGAAATACACTATAAAGGTCTACCTGCAGAAATTATCTGTTGGCATTCACATCTGAGTCCTACCAGCAAAATCAAGACTTCCTGTTGACAAAACAAAACTGTCTCTGTGGACAGGGAAATCCTTTGTCAATAACTTGCCACGTGTATGTCCATGTGCATGTTGCATGATTCCTACCATAACCCTTGTAACTCTACAGTACTCCTGGTTCCATGATTAACACTAGCCCAGACACAGGTACAGAGAGAACTCTCCTGTGCAGACAGGAAACCAGCCTCTCCTTCCTGGCTGCCCACTGCTATTGAAACTGACAACAAATTTTGAAATTCTCCATTTTCCTGGTGTGCTCCTTTGTGAATAAAGATAGAAGCCTGCAAGAAATAAAGACAGTGAAAATTCTCTCTGGATCATCAGCATAAATTAATTCTTTGACCAGTTCCCTCTGAAAAAAAAAACTTTAATGAAGTTCTGGGCCTCACTAACTCTGGATTCCTTGTGGTATCCAGGTCAGGTTTAGGTGCCTCTGATCTACATCCAATATTCCATCAAATTTTGAATTTTTCAGACACCCCCATGTGTTCTCATACCACATCTCAGGGCTCACAACACCTATCATGACTTTCTCATCACAAAAAATAATATTCTGCTGAGTTCAGAACAGAAGTTTGAACTCTAGAAGTCTTCAAATCAAGTCTCAGTCAGAGGAGCACTATATAGGACCCAGAGGAGATGCAGAGCCAGCTGTTTCTGACCAGTGTGGTCTATTATGCAGCATTTGTGCCCAAGTTTTGGGGCTAAGGATGAGACTAGGAGAGACCAAGAGATGTGAAGCTGAAATACAGTCACAACCTTTGTGGAGAGTCCACAAAACTGAATGGAAGGTCTTAGGGACCAAGGACTCTTCAATATTTAGAACCAGATGATAGTAAAACAACAAAATAAATGGACTTTAGTAAGGAGAAGCTTAGGAGCATATGCTAATGCATGACATTTTCCTTTGCAGGGTTTAAAGCCTTTGTATTTGTCCTTATCTCCATTTTCCAAGGCAACTGTTTGTATATGGTTAAAGAATAGAAAAAATGTGACAAAAACTACCCAAGACGTTTCCAATAACCTTTCAGAAGGAATTTTAATTTGAAAATATTTCTTTCTCATAAACAAAACATCTGAAGGAATCAATCTAGAAGGTATCTTCTTTCCGCAGCAGGCTAGGTCATCGGCTCTCAGAATGCTAATATCCTAAAAAAGCCCTAATAGCTCATTGCTAGGACAAGGAGGAATATAAGGAAAGGGATACCTAAGTAAGAATATAAAGAATGCTGGAAATCTAAAATAGTCTTTGTGAGCAACCTACAGATTGGCTGATTTTGCAGTTGAAAACTTGGAAACTAGTGAATATGTGAAAAGTGCAGGTGAGGGAGGTTTGTTTCTCAGTCCTTCCCTCCCATGTGGCTGACAGGAGATCCACTGGAGCTTACAGCTTTATGCTCTGACTGAGGTTCACATTTAGAAGGGTGGGCTCTTTCTCCATTAATAGTATCAGCTAGTATGGTTTAAACTGCAGTACCATAAACTTGTACTCCAGTACCATGAATCAGTCCTCTTTTCCATCACACTCAGACTGGAAATAACGCCTGCCACTGAATGAGAGCAATGGGAAAGAGCAAGTACTGTAGGATGGAAGAGAAGAACAGAGGAAAGAAGGAGAGATACAGCTTTGCTTTGGCCTGTGAAGTTTCAGGGACATGCCTGTTGGGCCTGCTAGAAGCTTTTGTTGCTCCATTGATGAATGTCCCTTTCTCCTCTGGGACAGTCTGGTTAGCACTGTCTACAGCACACTTCTAACTGCGTTCCCACATATATTATAAAGATAAGGCCCTTTTTCTGTCTTGCACTTCCCATCTGCTCTGATAAATCTTTGCATGCAACTCCAGGATTATCTCTGTTGTGAACAGCCAGCCAGACGATATAAAGGCTGGGGTGATCCCAAGCGTTTTTTGCTTGTCACCTCTCTGTTTGTCACACTCAGCAGTGACACAGAACCAACACCACCCAGTTCACATGTAGTAATATGTGTGCTATTCAGGCTGTCAGAGTCCAGGTTGCCAAATATTTCACTCTCTCATTCTGTAGTACGTAGCATGCAAAGCTATTGCCTCTTGGTCTCTGTCAGATTATACATCAACGTTTTGAGTGAATGGGAACCCTTCCACCGTATCTTGATTGCACCATTCTGCCACCAACCCACTGTGAGGTACTGCCCCTAGCTCAGATTCATAACTGACATGAAAAGCCCCACAGCAGGAACTTTTCCTCTGCATCAAAGCTGGAATTAATCTCACTGGCAAGGTCACAAAATAGTTAGGTGACTGTGGACTATGATAAATTGGAAATGGCAGAAGGTGGATTGGGGAATTAGGCTGTTTTCTTCCCAGGTCTTTCTCTTTCTTCTTTCCAGCGGTGACATGTGGCAACAAACTCTATAACTCTTGGTGAGTTATAAAGAAGGTATGTTTATTACAGAGCTGGGTGCAAGAGGGATTGTTCCTCCTAACTTGCACGTGGCATCGCAAAACATGCATTCATTTATGATACTAAAACATGCATATTCATTAGCATAGGCTGGGTGATTACAATTAGGCCAGGAACTCATTATCATAAGTCTCTTCCTCTTGCCGCATGCGTAGTGCCATCCAGAGGTCATGGGCCAGGGTCTTCTAGAGGAAGGATCATAGTCTTCTTCACCATGTGAGCTTCACCTTTGGTACAAAATGCTGAGTTGGCTGGACTCCAAGCCACGGAGTTGGTTCTGACCTGATGGTTGCTTCACAAAGACAATCAAGTTCCTCCTTTCCGTGTACATTGTGCTCACAGCTCAAGGCTGCTTCCTTGTCTCGACTAAACTTCAGTTCCAGGTCCCTGGCACAGCACTAACATCGTTTAACTATTTGTTCCCCGAATTAGTGGACCCTGACGATGTCCCAAGAAGCGGCATCTTTCCAAGTGTCTCATAGCCCCCTTCTGACTCCTCTTTCCCAGCCCTTCAAGGTGCAGTTACTCACATAATGGCTTCAGGAGGGACCCACGTCCCCTAGCAGTCAGACTGTCTCTACCTTGCCCATCCACACAGCTCCATCTGAGGACGGGACTGACCACTGGATAAATGTCAATTGTGGCAGACAGCCCAACATGTCTCAGGGGCCCCCAGGAGCCCTATCTAAAAGGGTATAATCCACTGCTCCTCATCACCTGCATTTAGTTTGTCTTCTGTACTGTGTACCATGCAATCTCCTTGCTGATGCTACTTTCTACTGTGTGCCTGTCAAGAGCTTTCCAGCTGATTAATTACTTTGTTGATATACTGATCATGGTGGCAAACTCAGATAATTGTTTTTAGTTCATGCTATGTAACCTGAAATACTATGTTGAAATATTTCCTATTCTCCTTCCTGTATTACCACAGGAGTTTTGTACAGCTCTTATTTAGTCTTTTGATGGCACAGAGAAACCCTGCCTGCTAGTGTCTACCTGCATTTCCGTCATTGCATGATGCCTGTCAACTTCTCTTTCATCATAATTTGTTCAGGTACAGAAAATTGTCCGCTTTGTTTTCACATTCTGTTCTCCAGCAAAAGCCTCTGCTGGTCACCTGCCTCACACTTGCCAGCATTTTGAAGGATCCTCTTCCTGCCACTGCCCTCATGTCATTTCTTTCACTGTGTGGAGCTATTTCCATCAAGAAGCCTGCTGTGAGTGCACTTGGCTGATATATCAGAGCTTTGATACCCTGAGATGTATTGGATTTATCAGCACTTGTTTCAGATCTCTACCTCCTGGGACCCAGAAATCAGCAGGTCATGAGATGCCAACACTTGTGGATTAACTTAACAAACAGCTATGTCTAAAATTCATGTGATATGGAGCCAACAATGGTCAATCACGCCGGGTTATGTGGATTTTTATTCTTGATAGTTAATATCAGGGACTCTGATCAGAATTGAGATACAGACCAGAAATCTACAGGGAAGGAGACAGAGCTCCCTCCCAGACACTTAGAGCACGCTGACAGAAGTCACCCCATAGATTCACTATGCTATGGTGAACCATGTGAATAACTGTGAGCAGGGCCATGGATCTGACCTGATCACAGATTTTTCTGGTTAATCCCAATAAGAGTCTGGCTTGTGCAAAATTCAGTACAGATTTAAGACTAATAAGTCACCCCATTGACTCTCAGTTATGTTCTGTGCGATTTTGTAGTGTACTTCTTTTTTTCTTTCTCCTATTCCCAGTCCCATGCATGGCTACTCCTTACTTTTCATCTGAGTATGTAAGTAAAAGAGACAAGTCCTGTCACAGGCCTGAAGAGACCGGCCATGGCCATGCTGAGCAATCCATACACACGAATTTAGATTTGGAGAGTTTTCTACATTCAGTTGGAAGAGTTAGCATTGCACCTCTGTTGGGAGGGTACAGAGGACATTACTGTTTGGAATGTAAACTGGCACACAAAGGCAGAGTCCTCCTTCCTGTTATGTTTAGCTTGGGTTGTTTGAAGCCTTTTGTTTACCAATTTGATGCTTCCCATAGCAGGATACACCCACAAGAGGAAAGAACACATCTGTTGCCTTTTCCATCTGCACAAAGGTTCCAAAGTCAATGGTAACAGCAGTTGCACCTTAATTTTTATGGCGTTTACAGCAATGTGCAGAGGCAACAGGAAAAAAAGGTTAAAAAGCTACAGCTAGCCTTCAAGTAGCCCAGCGAACCATCAGTAGTACAACATCTGGTCTACAGACAATAAGCAGCAATGACATGGAAAAAAAATTGCATGTAGTACTCTTTCTATTTAAGTTATAGATGGGTTTCTGCAGTTTACCTCAACTCATACAATGATTTAATCAGTTTTTTGATCTCTGGGAAGACTGGTAAAAGTTTCTTACATTTAATTTCTGGTTCTAACTTTTAAAATTAAATCAATATCACTTTGTTCAATAAGAAACTTTTAAATGCAGACATAACTGTAAACTTGGGAATAGTCTAATTGACTTCAAAGGAACTAAAAGGTGCTTAAGCACCTTGCTGAATTAATGACTAATTGCATTATAACTTCAGGAATAAACTTAGTTTCATTTGCAAGTTCAATATAATTTATTCAAAGTTCCAATTATAGATGGAATGTTCAGATCTGTATGAATAAACACAGTGGCATATCTGAAATTGCAAATTAAAGCTTGCATGTGGAAAAGAAAACTAGGTTTAGATATCCAGAAAGAAGCCAGTCTAATACAGTTTCAAAAGCTCATCCACAAAATTATGTTCCTGCCTTTATTCTTGCAGGCTGAAAGCTTATAAGGACTGACAGTATAAAATTACAAAGATAGGAGGAATGAATGAACTACTGGAAAGGAATGAAGGGTCTATTCAAAAGACAGTTCCTTTTGCTTTTCCTGCTGAAAAAGTTTCTGTCATTTCTCATACACAGAAAATGCTGTAATTTTTTTTTTACTTATGTATCATGTACAGAAGAAGCAACAAAAAATTTTGATGGCACTTGAACAGACTTTAAGAAGTCTTGGGATGTGCTATGACTAGAGAATACATTCGTTAGCCGAAGGGGAATAGCAAGACATTTTTGCTTTACCAAACCCAAATAAAATGTAACCAAATTGCTGGACTGGTTAGATGATATCCTCTCCTCCTTCCTTGCTCCCAAGGACAATAGAAACTTTCTTCCAGTGCAAAAGCTTTTTTGGCTGAAAACTCTTTTCTTGTTATCTTCAAAGTCCATTGAAAAATGAAAGTTTAATAGGAAATTTGAAACTGTGCAAAGTTATAATAAGATCATGCTGTTGATTCAAACATATGAATGCTTAAGGAATTGACCTGGAATTATCCCTTTAAATATGAATTTGCAGAACCATATCTTTTGTTTGCAAAAGAAATTCCAATTGCACGTATCAGACAGCACTAATACTTCTTGCATACTCATTTTGGAAAAGAGGCATCTAAAACAACAGAAGATAATTCATCTAATTTCAACTGGTGCATGTTCACAGGGCAGTAAGGCTTGGACTAATTCAATCATTTTTATGAGTTTCCATCCAAGATTAATATAGTTTATAAGAAAGACTGAAACTTAGTTTCCAACCGCTACATTGACTAAAATCCTACTAATTGTTCATCACTGTTACAAGTACACCACATCCTTCCTGTGCTGTTGCAGTCACCCACTGTCTGAAAGAAGTTATCAAAGAAGTTATACGTTATTACAATACATGGTGGAACAATCTTGTCTACAATACAAGATGCAAGAAGATTTGCCACATAAATCAAAATAGCTGGAGGTTTGCAAGTTAGCCTAATTTTCATCAGGGTCTCGACCTGCAAGAAATAAAATGCTAAAAGTGTCTTTTCACCTTTTTCAATTATTTCAAATGTAGCCATAAGCAACTGGAGAAAATTGCTTTTCCATTACTGAGGACAAAGCATGCAGACTGCTGAGTGTGGGAGGCAGAAGGTATTTGGGGAAGGGACAAAAGTCATCTACAGATCACTTTGCCCTGATCAGAAGCTATCTTGGTAACCTGCAAAGGGCAGATAATAAAAGCCTATTGGGCATCTCCTGTCTCTGAGGGATCTCTTTGTGAAGTCTCTTTTCTTCTGTACTAACTACCTCACCTGCTGGAGACAACCTTAAATATGTTTCTTTTCTGCAGAATGGAATCCCAACATTTTTGCTTAGATGAGATAAGTTGCCACAGACTGAATAAATGTGTTGTTGCATTGGGTTGTATTGATGGAGCTGATATTTTCTGTGCTGTAGCAACTTTTCTTTCTTCCTCAGGGGCAAGTCCATTACAGTATGAGACTGAAGAGGGACTTGATGTACTTATAGCATTTATAGGGCTCACATCAACCCAGTTTTCTCATGCAAGAGCTTGAATCACTGCTTTGTAAGGAAGGAAAACCCCTAAGCTGCTATGGATGGGGCACTGGGAGGGTGAATCAGCCTGTATGCCTGCAGCTCTCTGAGTCACCCTGAAGCACCTACCTGTAAGATGGCATGGAGCACATCAGGCTAGGGGATAAGTTTGTGCTTTAGCATGCCCCACCACACATCCTGTGTTCCTGCTGTCCTGACTGGACCTGGCTGGAGGGCTGGCTGGACCAGGCTGACTCCTGTCTTCCTCATTTCCTTCTTGGTACAACCAGGGCATGAGTTTAAACAAACCCAGGTTTCACCCCAAGATGGAGTAATGGGGATGCAAGGACATGGCCCAGAATGACTAAACTGGGTTCCTGGATGGGCACAGACAGTGACAGAAGTCTGAATCAGCAACAAGTGCTTAATGCTCATTGCAACCCAGGAGCCCAGGTGTTGCCTGAGGACCTGGGCCTGGCTGGTGTGCAGAGAGGAGAGAACTTGGGGAAGTGAGGACCTGCAGACAGGTCTTCAGAATCAGATACCAGCACCCGTCCAGAAGGAACACCCTTTTTCCTTGGCAATAGGCAAAAGAGCTCCCAGCTCTCCCTTGTAATTCCTGTCACATCCCCAAGGGCCTGGGCAAATGACGAAAAAGCTGCATTAAGGATAAAACCCCGTGTATAATATCAAGGATTTGCAAAAAGTGTCATGTGGATAAATCCAGGCAGTCTGCGCTGAGTACTTCTGTCTGAGGATGGAGGATGAGGCTTGTTAGGAGCTCTGGGTTTGAACATTGTCCTGTCTCCCCTGAACACCTTTAACCTCTTAAATCTTAGACAAGAGTACCCTGTCTAGGTCCTTCCTGAACCCTTAGTAATGGTAGGTCAAAAGGCTACATTTCAGCTTTCTTCAATGAACAGCATCAGTGATTTTTGCATCGTGAAACAAGCTGTTAAGACTTGCTACTGAGGCTGCTTTGAGAGAGTTACTGGGGACTTCAGCCTCTCTTAATTCCAGAGCTTTTAGGGACCAGAGATCTTCAGGATGATGCAGAAGAGGCTCAGCACTGAGACCAAGCTCCATATAACCTGTGCAACTCCACAACTCGCCCGTCTGGGAGCCGACTGGCAAACGTTAATCTCTCTTTGGGGAGATTAATTATTTTTCTGAAAAACATATTTTGCTTTTTGTATTTATCCACAGCTGGCTTTCATTACATAGCTGAAAAATAGGTTTGGGACTCATTTTATTTTCTGAAAATATCTTTGCATGAATCCACTGGGATATTTAGAAGGAACAAAAATGTTCTGCAAACATCCTTCAGAAATAAAGCTGTGCAATGTGTTTTATCTATTTCTCTTAAAAAGAATAGAATGAAAAGTGAGGATGGACTTTTAACCCCCTCCAGGACTGTGACACACTGATGAAGCAGTAAGGGAAACCTACTCAATAGCATATCTGTGGATAAATGGAAGAATTCAATTTCTCAGACTTCTTATTCTTAACATTAAACTCCATTTCACAAGGCATACGTACATGCATCTCTAAAGTATTACCCGAAAAATCCTCTTAACACAACAGCTTTCATCTCTCTGCTTTCTGCAAGCACTAATCCATACCAACAGAAACAAGAGACCTTTTGTTCTGCTCCAGTCTTAGCACATTTTTTTTGTTGAATTTTCCTCTGTAGAAGCATAACAGGGTAAGGGATAATATGGTCCCAGAGAAGAAAATACAAAGGCAGGCTTAACCTGAATGTGAATCAGCTCTAAGGAGGACCGGATAGGCATAAGGATATGTTCTATCTGTAGCTGATACAGACCTTTATACGATAATTTGTTTGTGGCTTTGATTACCTGCTTTCATTGACCCTAGAACTACAATGACCGAATAAACTGAATCCAGAGTATTTCTGCTGTCTAAGTTACGTCTATATTAGTAAATTGAATATTTCCAGGACCAGTCTCTGGTACGAAGGTGAGCTGGCAGAGATTCGCCCCAAACTGGACTCTTGGACTCTTTTTACCTTCAGAACAACGTGTCTCCTGGGAGCAGTTTCCAGTCCCACTAACTGCCCACCTGCACTGGGATTTGTGTCAATGCCTTTTAACATGGGCCAAAACTAGGGATTTCAGGGATGACCCTGGGCTCAAGAGAAGAAACGTCCAAATGCAGCATCAGAAGATGTCCCTAGTCAGGTGTCATTTATGTCTACATACATGCATCTGCTAGACAATGCACAGGGAAAGGCGCTGAGAACAAAGTCCTCATGGTGCGTGCACGGCCCAGGCTTAATATGCAAAGTGGGGCACATCGCTCATGGACTGTTTCTTTCCTCCCCACTGCTGTTTCTCTCAATGCAGTGCATCTTATCTCGCAGGAATTGTGGCTCTGGCTGCTGTTAGGGATAAAGGCAGTCAGGTAAGCTGGAGGAAAAAGTGTGGGAACCACTGGCATTCAGATTAAAATACTTCAAGCCCGTATCCTTACCAAGGATTGTTTTGGTGCGTGTTTCCTGTTCAACGCCCCTCCAGGCAAACAGGAATTTTCAACAGCTCATTTAACAGTGTGTGTAATTCACTGGTGAGTTACACACCGCCCCATCTGTGCCAGCCCACAGAGCATAAGGGCTGGAATAGCCCCCAGCTACAGAGCCAGCTCACAGAGCAACCTCATTCATCTCATTCTGGCTCACAAGCCTGTCCTGCCAGCCGGCTCAGCAGCTTGTACCCATGTGCCCATTAAAACCAGAATAAACTGGTCATCTCCAGCTCATTATAACATTGTTTCATATGTTGGGCTTTTTTCTTATTATGGCTAATTTCTGTTCTAGATGCAGAATCTGTCTAGTATGGGTTCAGTGGATGATGTTGACCAACATCTTTGCCACAAAAGCTATGTCTGGAAATTGGTGATTTCTGCTTTTTTATTCAGCTCAGAAAACTTTATGGAATATTTCAGCTACCTCATTCCTCTTCCTCTCTGAAATACAGCCTGAATCCTCCCTGCTTGGGGATTACTCTTCATTCCTTCTTCACTTACTACAGTGATGCCTTGAGCCCAATCATGTTTCTTGCCCACAAGATAAATTGTATTTCACTCTTTCAGACTTTAGTCTTCTGGTATTTGTGACAGATTTTATATTCAAGCCTGGGTTTAATATGTCAACATTCTAAAATTAATAAAACTTTGAAGATGGAATGGCTTTGTGCATATCCTGTGTGTCACAGTGACATAGATCAAAATAAATTTTTTATAAAAACTTAACCTTAACTTAAAGATGCCTGAGATAGAGGCTATCTCAGAAGTCTGTATTTACTCCATACAATAACAGGAGAAGGGAGGTGTTGGTTATTTTCCCAGTTACAAAACCAAATGATGCCATAAGACTTTGCTCCCTTCCATGGGGGCATCAGTCATTCCCTCATTTCAAGTCACTCCCTGCTGACTTTGACCTTCTCTAGGCTTTGACTTTCTGAAGCACTTCCTTCTGCTGGTCTTCCTGTTGCCCACTGGAGTAGCATTGAAGTCTGATCTCAGTGATTCCTCCAAAGTCACGCAATGAATAGGTCTCAATGAAGAGATCTATGAAGAACCAAAGATGAGGGCACTGACTCATGTCTCTGTCCCAGTCAGATAGTTGTGGTCCTTCTCTTGCTTGCTCTGTGACTAACTTAGTGGCAAAGTTTGGCCTAGTGCATACTCATATGCATGTCTTCAAAATCCCAAATGCACATGCGTGTGTGCATGTGCATGTACACAATTACTCCTCTGTGCTGTTGCTCTCTTCAGGTTAATGTTGATGTAAAACCAAAACGTGCAAGCTAGAGCAGCAAAAAATGCTCCTGCTTTTTAGGTCCTGGCAAATGGTGGATGAGCTCACACTGCAGTTACAAAGGCTAGGGCCAAGGTAAGGCTAGTAAAACTATCGAATGCAATTTCAACAGTCTCTCTTTCATCCTTTGTTGCAAGATAATGAATCAAGAAGGAAGGACAGGCTGTCCCTCTCCTCTTTCCTACAGAGTTCTTTTCTTTTTCTACTTGTCTAAAACCATCTCTAATTTCAGTGCTACATACATTAGAGTTGTCCAAAAATGAAAAGACAAATGAGCTGAATAATCAGAAGTACAGTTGGGTGCTAACAGTTTGAATATAGGAATAGAGGACACAGTGATTAAAAAAAAAACAAAACAACTCATCAAAGGCTGATACTGATGTCAGAATGCATCCCAATTCAAGGTTCTGCCCAAGTTAATACTGCAGGAGTTACAGTGCCCCAAGGCCTTAAGCAAAGAGCACAGCCTGGCTTCAAAAGGAGATTTGAAACACTCCAAAAAGCGAGCGGTTCACTTAAAAGATCTGGTTTGAAAAACTAATTCTCCATACATCAGAGATGACACAAGGCCCTAAGGTTTTGGCCAAGACATATAATAAGCTTCGGTCTGGAGGAGCTGGGAGGGTAAAGTAGCACTGTAGTGGGTGGCTGATTATATCCATGAATTTACAGCCCTTACACTTTGGACGTCTTCCTCTTCAACCACTGTAGCAAAATGTAATTCATCATGGGGAAGCAGAGTGACAGCTCAGTCTGAGAAATTCCAAAAAAAAGGAAGATTTAAAAAGCTTCATTAAAGAAATGACAGGTAGGCGGTGGGGAAGTTCCTAAGAAAACTTTGTAAGAGATTTTCCTTTCTAATGTAAGTCTCTATTAAATTAAATGAGCATGAGCTTTGCACAGAAATGAGGTGTTATGTCTCATGAGATTTCATCTACCTATCATTACACTCAATGAAAGAACTTCCATTAATCAAAAAAGAGAAATATTTTCATCTAATCACTGGAGGAACCTGAGGACCCATTATCTTTTTCAAGTTTGGTTTAATTCATATGCTTTTCTTTTCATCAGTCTTTCCATTACATGTACGCCTCATCAATGCAAAGGAAACTGTTTCTGCAAAATTTAAAGGTTTCCAGCTTGCTGGAAATATTAGGTTTCAAAATTAAATTTCAATGCAATCTGCACTATTGTGTTTTCTTCGTGCTCTGCATACCTAACTCGGGTACTGAGGATCTATTTTGCAGAAATGCCCAGTATGGCCAGCTGTATCTTAAGTCAACAGCAAGCTGTGCTTCAGGCATGGGAATCGTATGACTGGCAGCGTTCAGAAAAGCAAGGATGAAGTACTTCATAAAGAAGTTCAGAATGAAGGGATATGCCAGATTTTAATATCAGTCCTCTACCTCTGACTAGAGGTGTTGAGAAAACAGATCACTTTTTTATTTGTATGTGTGTGTGTGTACACAAGTGTAGTGATAAATGTCACAGAAGGACAAAAAGTATATTGGACATATGATCACTAACCAGAAATGTAAGGAATAGAATCTTTTGTTAATTAATTCAATGCTTTATGAAGTCCCTGAAGGAATTTTCTCCAGACTAAAAGTAGCATGCTAATTTGTTGCTGAGGACTGAGTTCACATGTGCATACATGGAGAGGAAGAATGAAAAATGACAGTCACTAAATTCTGATTGCTTGAATGTGAAGTTTTAATGTTCACTTAGTGTGCATTTTTGCATGGAAAGGTTCTTGAGTATTAAACCATACATAGCTTTATATCTAGCCTACAAGTCACTTGTCAGTCTCTTTCCTCCCCACCCAAAATTAATAGAAAATGTGAGTCACAGGAAATTACATAAAAAGAACTGTAGAGAAAATAGATTGCTCCTGTAACATTTCACTTTCTTGGGCATTGGCGAGTCACTTAGATCTGCATCTTGGTGTTGGCCTTCGTTGAGCTGCATGTATGAGTCATGAGCAATGTGCTGGGACAGCTCAGGAGACCTCCAGAGGGCAAAAGCTGTTCCAAAATGGGTTAAAACGAATGAAAAATGGAAGAAACAGGCCACTATATCAAACGCTGCAGAATTAAAAAACTACTTGTATGATAGTTTGAACAATGGAGCCTCAATTTTCCAATCATCATAAAAATGATGAATAGATTGTTTTCAACAGGAAAGCTTTGCAAATGCACTCATATTCCAAGGAAAAGGTGGGAGAGGTCCTACAAGGTGCTCATAAGCCTCACAATTCGTTGCTGACGATGCTTGGACTCTCCCAGAACCAGGCCTGGGTTGGTGGCTCCCTTGGGAAAAATTGTACCGCTCTTTGATGTTTAGCAAATATAATTTGATGACGGTGTCAAAGACAAGTCAGGTCTTGTCACTGTCATCCTGGCATCTATAGGCTTTTCAATGGAAATGTTGTAAAGGGTTTTTTTTTTATTTGTTTTTGTTGGTTGGTTTGGTTTTGTTTTGTTTTTTTCCTCCTCCTCTTCTAAGGCTATTCCAGACCTATTTTGTGCCGTTAGTCGCTGCTATTCTGAATCAGAAATACTCAGCTCAGCAGCCAGGATGATGTTTGGCATTTGTATAGATTTATGTCATATATTCCTTTCAAGTAAAATCAGAGGAATGTGGGTGTGAAGATGTTAGGGGAAAAAAAAAGCTGACCAGGAGCTGTTATTGGACTCTAACTTGCCAGACTGCTGTAGAAGAAACGCAACGCATTGACTGTTGGGGATATCACCTTTCAACCTCCCACCCTCTCCTGAAGTGCTGGTACTAATAGACATTATCTTGTAGAGATGGGTGAAATGGCTAACCTGCCCCTGTGCCTGTCCTGAGTTTCTCAGCACACCCCAAACTCAAAGCCAATAGCTATTGGCAGAACTGATTTGAGTTTCCTTTCTGCACTAGGTCTTGAACTGGAATTCAAATATGAGATTTGAGATGTAAAGGCACCTACTATTGAAAGGTACCTTTCACAGAGATCAACAGAGATCTTTTTATGACTGATAGTGCTCTCACTCTTATCTTTGGGGGATGAGGAATTTGCAGCTGGAGCCCTAGCCTGCGTATATGTGGGATGGCAAATGGAGTCGGAGCTGGTTCACAGCTTCTTTGCACTGGGTGAAATGTGGACAGGAAGGATCTTTGAAAGGCTGCAAGGAGTAAATTCACTCAAGGAAAGCCAAACATATTTTTTTTAACTAAGAGATGTTAGAACTTCCAAAACCACCACAAAATTGCTCTGATAATGGATTAGAATGACCTCGAAACAAGAAGATGCTTATACCTTTGAGTCCTCTCCCTTATTCCATCAGGAATTTCTGGGTGAAGGTCTAGCCAGGAAATTGGACTGGAGGACTTCAGTTTTGTCTCCAAAAGTACAAGCTGTCAAAAATTTGGTTTTACCTAAATATTTCCAGCATTATTTGGTTGCAGTTGCACTTACAGCACCATGGTGCAGTAGGTATCCTCATAGGAGCACCTTCCTAAGGGCCAGCCTAATCCCTTATCTACTGACATCTGTGGCAAACAGTGCAAAACCAGATGCCCAGGGAAAAAAGAAAACAGGGTAAGCATCTCTAAGTTCCCTCAAGCACTCTCACAGCCTCTGACTATTTCAGGGAGTCTAAGTCTGATGTGCTTTGTCTACTCATATCTCCAAAAGATCTCATTCTTGTCCTTGTCCTGTCTCCCCTTAAACCCATCTAAGTTCTTTCCATCTTCACAATCCTTTCAGTTTCACAGGTCTACCACCCAGTGTCAACAGAACATACCTGCTTGTTTTGAAGAGCTCCTAATGTAATTTAATAGCCCTTAATTCTTCAAATGGAAACAGAGATGAACTTGCCTTCTCAACAAGAGGCATTTTCATCAGGTTCCCAATTCCCATCATAAGCAATAACTACTTATTAGCACAGTGACTGTGTCCTGATATCATGCTTACTCTGTCTGTGTTCTGAGCTCTTTCCCAGCTGTGCTGATTTTCCACATCTTTAGAGCAGGAAAGCGAGAAGGGGGGCTGTGTCCTCTTGTGATTGGGATCATGAGCCTTCCTGAGTAATATATGTGGAGTACAGGGAGAATTTATCTCCCCCTCTTTTTAACTGTTCTGTTTACAATCAGCTTACTTCAGTCAGTAGGAGAAATCTGAAAGACACAGCTTCCACAGTCCGGGCTGTGGTTAAACTGCCTCCCACACACTAACAAGCAGCAAATAAAAGCAAACAAGCAAAACATTTCCCTAAAAATGTAGTATCTCAACAAACAAGCCATAATGCTGCCAGACACAGGGCTGTGGAGCTGGACCAGTCCGGAGGTACCCGTAGCCCAGCATATGGACACTGTTCCTGTGAGGAAAGTGGAAGCCAGATGTGGGATTATATGCTCTCCTCCACTGCACTGCAATTTTTGTTCTAATCTCTGTTAGAAAGTGACTCCATCCCTGCCACACACACTGTGATACCCCATTGAAAAGCATTATTAGGCTGAACTGCTCTGCCTCTGAATGTCCTCAGTATCTATAAAAGTCTAATCCCTTTCCATTCCTTGCTGAGTTACCAGCCTCAGAACCTCCTACTACCACTCTGAATAAAAACCTACATGGGTTTATAGGTTTTGATATGCTTTTGCTTTGTTGAATGTCCCCTTGCTCTTGTGCTTTACAAAACCCAGAAACTGCTTATTTACTTGTTCAGGCTCTTTTGCTGGCGTTGATTCCCACCAGTATACATTTTAAGTATCAAGTGCAACCCCAGCAGCGCGGCTGCCTCACTTGCCTCATTGTCCTGCTCAAGCATGAGAAAACGAGAAGGCAGGTGACCACTATGAAGGCAAATGTGAAGAAGCCTCGTTTGCTTATGCTTAAATACCCTTGGTCATATGGAGGGGGAGCTGATGATGAGAGAGGTTTTTCTACCTGTCTCCCTCTTCCCAAGTGACAGCTCAGCTGGGAGATGGAGATCCCGCACAGACATTAGGTAGCTCTCAATTCCCATCAGCAACTGGACAGGTTGGAGAAGTGCATCTCCAAAACTGACAACTACTGAAGGTGCAATGTATTGAAGGAGATGAAGCAGGGTAGGAAGTAGATGAATCACAGAATCACAGAATATCAGGGATTGGAAGGGAGCTTGAAAGATCATCTAGTCCAATCCCCCTGCTAGAGCAGGAACACCTAGAGCAAGTCACTCAGGAACGCATCCAGGTGAGTTTTGAATGTCTCCAGAGAAGGAGACTCCACAACCTCCCTGGGCAGCCCCTTCCAGTGTTCAGTCACACTCACTGTGAAGAAATTTTTCTTCATATTTAACTGGAATCTCCTATGTTCCAGCTTGCACCCATTACCCCTTGTCCTATCATTGGATGTCACTGAGAAGAGCCTGGCTCCATCCTCCTGACACTCACCCTTTACAGATTTAGAAACATGTATGAGGTCACCCCTCAGCCTCCTCTTCTCCAAGCTAAAGAGACCCAGCTCCCTCAGCCTTTCTTCCTAGGGGAGGTGCTCCACTCCCTTCATCATCTTGGTAGCCCTGCCCTGGACTCTCTCCAGCAGTTCCCTGCCCTTCTTGAATGGAGAGGCCCAGAACTGGACACAATCCTCCAGATGGGTAGAGTAGAGGGGGAGGAGAACCTCTCGCGACCTACTGACCACCCCCCTTCTAATATAACCCAGGATGCCATTGGCCTTCTTGGTCATGAGGGCACAGTGCTGGCTCATGGGCATCCTGCTGCCCACCAGGATCCCCAGGTCCCTTTCCCCTACGCTGCTCTCCAACAGGTCATTTCCCAACCTATACTGGAACCTGGGGTTGTTCTTGCCCAGATGCAAGACTCTACACTTGTCCTTATTCTATTTCATTAAATTTCTCCCTGCCCGACTCTCCAGCCTGTCCAGGTCCCGCTGAAAGGCAGTCCTAGGCTCTCTAAGCTGTGTGATACCACCTAGTCCCTCCCTGTGGTGGGGCTAGCTGAGGTTTCCATCACAGGTTGGCTTTATTGCAGAAGAAATGGCAGCTTCCAGCTCACATTGAAGATGTGGGCAAGTGTTTGGTGTGGGACATGTCCAGAAACATCCTCCCACTGTCAACCTACAAAAGGTCTAATACAGACCCACAAGAAGGTCTGAGAAGCAATCTTTAATGGATGCATTTGTGCATAGTCTTGTATGGGGACTCCTTGCCCAGTTGCTGTCAGTGGGGCTTTCGGGCAGGCAGCATGTTGAGTAGCTGGGGCTGTCCCATGCCAGACACGGCCAGTCCCAGTTGGCTCCAAGGACCCCATGTCAGGACAGAGCTGAGCCCCTCAGCCAAGCTGGGTGTGCTGGGAGAGGGGAAAAGGGGTTTGGGAAAGGGCGGAAGGTGGCCCAGGCAGAAGAGGAGAAAGGCAAAGGGAGGGCAGAGGAGAAGGAAGAGGTTGAGGGCAGGAGGTGAGAGCTGGGCAGGCTAAAAAGGGGTGGTAGAAAAGTGTTTTAATGTTTGCTTCTCTTTACCTGAGTCTGTTTTAATTGGTCAACTCTGATTTGCCTGTGGTATGAATTGCTGAGTGATCTTCCAGTCTTTATCTTGACCCATGAAGTTTCTCATCCTATTTTCTCCTCCTTTCCTATTGAGGTGGACTTAATAATCAGGGAGTGGAACTTTGGCCCTTCACCAAGGCTAAGTAAGCATAAGTATGCAGGTTTTAGTGAGTTTTCCAAAGTCTGTGGAAGATAACAGCCCTGCAAAAGGAACCCTTCATCTGAGGGCCTTGCACAATTTAGGAAAGTCAACATTATGCTACTGGTGCCAGCAGAGTGACATTCGTTTGACACAAATATGAATTGAAAATCATTCCCCTAGATTTTGTCTTGTGTCAGGCAGCACACCAATGAAAAATGAAACAGATTGCTAACAGACTGAAACTGTGGCAGGAACAGCTTAGAGTAGATTTACTAAGGGGTGTTTTCAGTCTGAAGATAACTCGGTGATGGGCCAGATCAGTGATTTCTAAAAAAGTGTCCAATAAAAGGCTGGGGAAAAAGAGCATTTGGACATAAAATTGCTGAAAGGTAAACATGGACAAGATAGTTTCCTCTAGGTATGTCTTTCCTTCTAATTTGTTTCTGTTTTCTTTACCCATTCATGTTTTATGGTCAAATATTTTCAGCACAGGCATCCTGCAATACCAAAATGTTTCTTGCCACCTTTTCTGACACAGTTAGTTATAACAGTGTGTTCTTCTGTATTTTTTCAGTTAGGAAAAATTGCTGATGGAGACAAATGGAACCCTTTTTATTTACAGAAACATGTCACAATTTCTGTGATTGTGATAATTTCTGTCCCCAAATTCTCCCTAACACTACCCACCCTCTGTCAAGTTGTCTCTGAGTCCCACTGTTTATTCCTCACAAATCTGGTAGGTTTTTTCTGGATGTCCCCTCCGTTTGCATCATCTTATGGTTTCTCAGAGATGCAAAAACCTTGCTGAAAAATAGTCTTGATCCTTATTGTTCATGCATGCTTTACAAGGGTCTGCTTGGGCCAATGCTTTAAGCCTGTGCTTGAAGTAAAACTGATGCCATTGCTGCTAACTAGCTCTACAAAGAAACCGTATGAAATCTTAAAATCCTTGAAAGAAAAGCAGTTTTATAACTAATTGTTAGAGCTAATCTGTAGCATTATTCTTACTTGTCTTCCTTTATTTTTTTTTACATCGTCTTAAGGTGCACACATTATACATCAGAACATAATTAACTTACTAGTCCTCTTAGCACTTAAAATATAGCTGTTGCAAGTGGGTGGCCTAGCTCAAAGTGCTTCACTGATATTATTCATCTACTCAGGAGCATCTTGAAAGTTTGATTACAATTAATGATCTCATAGAAATCGCCCTTTCCTTGTTAATGGTTGTCTTGTTCAGCACCCACACAGGTCCCAGGGACCTGCTGTGGTCCGCATCACTCGGTACCTGACTGCTAACTGCTGTACTCAGGACACATAGGTCTTCTTACCTACAAAAAAAAACAGCAACAAAAAAAGAAGAAGAAAAAGAAGAAGAAGAAGAAGGAGAAGGAGAAGGAGAAGGAGAAGAAGGAGAAGAAGGAGAAGAAGAAGAAGGAGAAGAAGAAGAAGGAGAAGAAGAAGAAGAAGAAGAAGAAGAAGAAGAAGAAGAAGGAGAAGGAGAAGGAGAAGAAGAAGAAAGAGGAGGAAGAAGAAGAAACAACAACCAGAGAAAATAATAATTTAGCAATCAACAATAACATAACAAGAAATGTCAAACTCACTCAAAATCAGTAGGCTCTTAACTGCATGAATTCAGAATGGACTGTGGAGGCTGAAGCTGACATAGGTTCAAAAGGCAATTTGACAAAGGCTATCAGACACAAAGACTTGCCTCTAGAACTCCCTGCCCTGCAGGTCACTGGAAGATTGGAGAATACCCCTTCTTATTCTTTACTCTGCACTTAGCATCATTGCCAACATCTGCTTAACATCTGCACCATTGTCATGAGAGAGTATTGGGATAGACAGACTTTTATTTGGAGGTAGTATGGTGACTTTTCATACTTAGGTAATATGAACTACCATCTCTGGCCCTGTAGCTACAGCAGTGAACTAAAGAGGGCCACTGCAACACTCAAGAATTGTGTATTCATCTGTTTGATGGACAGCAAAAGGTTAGCCTGAAAGCAACACATAGATTAAAGCAAGACTGCACACACAGAGTGTGACTTTCTGTGGAGCCATCACTGCGATGAAAAGACCAAGTATTCTGGCACTAAAGAGTGTCTGTAATCTAAATCTGACCCAGATTTTCAGTTTGGAAATGACAGACCTGTAGCTGAGGGGAAAAAAAAAAACAGCAAACAAAACCAAAACATCCCCCAATCCCCCAAACTATGCCTGTAATTGCGAGATGTTTGTCCACCCCTTTTTGGTAATGAAAAAAAAAAAAAGGAAAAAGGTTTCTGGGTTTCTGGTCAGTTGCAGCCAACACTACTATCTTGGAAATAAATGAAACTTTTTATATCCTTCCACATTCCATCTGTATTTACTTTGGTTTTGTTGACACTCCCAGCACGACTGGCTGAGATGGTGTAAGGACACCCTGCCAATACTTCCTGAGAGGTGTCCCTGGATGAGTTTATCTTTGTGCCTACTGCCAGGGAATCTCCAAATGAGAGCTTCTCATTCAGTCTATCATGTTCTCATGCTCCAGCAGAAGTTCCAACCAATGTCTGCTGGACATCTTTGCAGAGTAACAGTTTCATACTAGTAGTTCATCTACAAATTTTACTATGAAATTTTAACTCTTTAAAACTTCTTTTTAATCTCTGTGCCCATCCTTCCTCAAGGAAGCAAGTGTGTTAGCCAGGGTTTCATCTTTGCTGTGATTTATCTGCAACCTTCTTGGACTCATTACAATCCCAGGGAAGTCAAATCTGACGTGATGAACTCACAGTGGCCACCATTGTTCTGGGGTTCCCCTGATCTCCTCAGAGGCTTTGCTAATATGGTTTATTATTTTTCTGCAGCTCAAATATTTCCCCCAGGAAATCACAGAATCACAGAATATCAGGGATTGGAAGGGACCTTGGAAGATCAACCTAGTCCAATTCCCCTGCCGGAGCAGGAACACCTAGAACCTGTTTTGCAGACACAAATATGATGTATTGTCCTGTGAAACACCTTAGGTGTGTAACACGCTTGAACTCACAATGACTCCCCAAAGGCTTACCTAGTGATCACAAAAGTATGCTCTTATTTTTTTAGGGAACATGCCAGAACTCTGCTGATGCATCAGGCGTACAAAAATATTTGACTCCAGCCTTGTCTCCTGGAATTTCTCCCCAGGTAGGGAAGAGAATGACTCCTTGTTATAAATGTATATAATTCTTTGGGGTTTGTACTGATGGGGTGTTTTGCACTTGTTTGTTTAGAGAAGCTTTCAAATGACCAATATGTTCACCAGCTTTGCTGATTTTATATTTTTTTTTCAACTGCTGCGAGTCTACAGCAATAAACCAATTAAGTTCCTCTGCCAGGCCTCTGCCTTAGGCTGGCAGATAATGAGTTTAATAGGTGGGACGGCTGTGGTCTTTCAGTTAAGCTCTGTACTCCATCAACAACTTCCTTATACCAAGAATGCTTCTTCAGTGCCGCTGGTCCCCTGCCATGCAAGAGGGGTTTCCTGCCTATATAATTTCTATACAAACTCCCTTAAGGGTAAGTGAGTTTACTAATGTATAACCTAAGCTTAACCCATTTATGTGCTTGAGCTTTTATTTGTCCTGTTTGTCCTGCTACTTGTTGCTTGGCCTCATTTAGATTGTGTATTCAACTTAGAATTAAGAACTGTCACTTACTTTCTGATGTGGAACGCCTCACTCCCCACACTCCTTCTGTACAGGCTCATGATGAATTATGTCCAAGCTAAATGAAAACTATCAAGATCATCAATCTGCTCCAATCATCTGCTGTGAGAAACAAGGCTAACCTTGTAAACTCTACAGATAAGGGAAATCACAAAAGGTTCGTGCATATAAGGACAAAGAACAGTCCCAGCAGATTTCTGACCTCTTTCCCTGTATCTCTCTCCACGCAGGAAGTCACTAAACAGATTATGTTTATGTCAATTACGTGTCAACTTTTGGTGCCATACAGAATGGATGATGGGACCATATCAGAAGTATGTAGAGTGGGGTGAACCTGATTTCAGCAACAGTAGTACTAACAGAGTAAGAATGTGACAAAGGAAACAAAAGAGGTTATCATCACTGTGCTCCTTCACAGAGCCCTATGTACCATAAGTCCTCCTTTGAACAATAACACAAAGAGGCAGTTTTGAAGGGACAAGGTGACAAGCAGAGCTTAGAGGGAACAAAGGTAACATCCAAGAGATGAGAAAAGTTGAGATGTTGCATAGAGAGGGTTTCAAGGCATCAAGCAATGGAGTCAGATTTGAAGTGACAAGCGAAGCTGAAACACATGCAGATTGTTTTGAAGTGGCATGCAGAAGTGAGAAATGATCAAGCAAGTTTAGGGTGTTGAGCAGAGCTGACACAGCTTAGGCTGTAGGTGCAGAAAGCAGTAGTTTTGCAGAATGGTCCCAGTGAAGGCATACTGCTACCCAACATCAGAGCAGTGTCCATTCATCCAGGGTAAACAGAGGGTATCCGGGGAATCCTGGGACTATTATACCCTCTATGCCAGTAGATGAACTTCCTACAGAAGTTGAACTGTATGACCGTGGATAAACATGTGTGAGTGAAGAATGAAAGGATAAAACAACACCCATTTAAATACTACATTTAAAAATTGCACTTCTATTTAAGTACTTATTTCTTCCTGAGCCATTGAGAGTTTGAGGGAAGGGCTGGGGTCAGACCCTTGCTGAGTCATCCTGAAAAGAGCTTCTTATACATGTTGCCCTTTCCAAGCTTATTTTGTTCTGTCCCTAAAGCAAAGTTACTGTTGTTTCACGTGTCTGGGCTCCCTATTTCTATCTTTGGGTCCTGGAGAGATGTTTATGTCACTGTTTAGTTTTCCTCTATTTCCCTCCAAAAGATCCCAACAGTTTTGTGATGAAGAGCGCCTGACAGCTGGGTCACATTCAGATAATGTCCCATTTGACAGGGCCATATTGCTCACACGGGCAGAATCACTACCTACTCACATTTTTTTCCAGTTGTATTCTATGTTTTCAGAGAGTTTTACATTTCAGGAGGCATTTGATTGCCCCATTCTTTCCACTCCAGATATTTTCCTACTTGTACCAACCATGTGTTCTCTCTTAAATCACTCAGTGCTGAAAAAAAACTGCCGTTCCCAAGGTCTGCTTCATGCCCTGTCTAACTGAGGAGCTGTCTCAGTGCAATAGAACTCATCTCAGCTAACTCACCCCGGAGTACCTATGATAGCAATTGTCCAGCATGCAGGCAGCTTAATGTATTTTAGGCTGGATAATCTTCCTAATAAAGACTTTTCAGGGTCCCATGTTATATAACCTCACAGCTTTTCCAGGTGCTACCTCATTTCTTCTACAGTAATGCCAAGAGAAAGGTAGTTTTGGACACACTAAGAATACTTGCATCTGTCTTCATACATTCCTGCTAATGCTTCTTTTTATTCCTATGCCTGCTTGGATTTCTTCAAAGGAAGTGAAGTCAGTTAATGTGCCTGGGTGTTTATTTGGGGCGTTTTCAATCATGATGAAATTTATAAATACACACAAGAGAATTGAAGGCTAGCAGAAGTGCATAAAGAAAATCCACTGCTGAGTTTCTGTGGTAACATGGCAGGGCAAGCTGCACCCATCCCATTCCATCATCTTTCCCCCTGTGTAGTTTTAGGAAACCAATTAATATCACTGCTGCGAAAAGGCTATGGGATTTGGACCGGAAAATAGGAGTCATTGAGAATTTGTTTATTCTGGTATGGGAAACACCCTGAGAGGCACTGCCCGATAGTTCCCCACCACCCTTCTATCTGTGGTTAATGCCTGTGTGAGACAGGGATCAAGTTTTTCAGAGAATATTGTCCTCCCTCTAATTTATGAAAAACAATGGCTCTTAATGCTGTTCATATAAAGGAGCTGAACACCTCAAGGATGAACGAAACTACTGTACCCCAAAGTTGAGCCCAGTGCTGTAAATTTTTGAGTCATATCTGGTCTTCCATGGCTAAAAGAACAAGGGGGACAATATAATCCCCCACAGAAGATGAAAACATGAGAACTATATGAAAAGCCTTTAGGACATAGCTTTGCAGTCCAGTCCAGTCAGGGGAAGGCTTACTTTATAGACAGACAGAGGCTATTGCCCGTGTCAAAATGTCCAGGGTTGCTGACTTCACTTATTAACAGTGGAATGGGATGTCAAGTAGCAAGACAACTGAATAGAGGCATCCAAAAAGGAAGAAATTGTTAGGAATATTGTCTGCTAGAAAAATATTAGCACAGCCATGGAGAGTGTTGAACTACACAACTTCTTAGGTTAAGCTATTGAAACTGGTTGGTTTGGGTTCAAAAGGCTAAGAACTAAACACTTGTTAAATAGTAAGCATTTGCTAAAGGTATCTCATAATCCATTCACAAACACAGGATGGGTGGTGTTTGAAACTTGTATGAGTACCATGAGCCTCAACAAACAGCAATGGTTTATAGGCAGCTCTGTAGCAATTGCCACAATGCCATTCAAGTGCCTCAAAGAGCACTTGTTAAAATCTAGACTTATCACCCCATTTTAAAACCCAGTGGAAGATGTCATGTTTCAATAAGCCCTGGGTGGGACTTCTGTTCCTCACCAGACCTGTACTGATTCTTATCTCTTCTCCCTGCCCAAAGTTCCTTTCCCTGCTTTTTCTCGTGATCTGCCCATCCATATTTCATCTTGCAAAGTGGTATCAGCCCTCCACAAGAACCAATGAGCCTCTGTGCAAAGGTATCTGCTGTTTGAGACTGCCTGAGCCTTTCTATCTGGAGGTGAGGAGGTAGAGCAGACTTCTTGTCCAAATGCCACTGTGCTGGCTGTGTGTGAGGTCATCAGATGGGTGGAAAAGTCTCTGGGATGAGGGTAGCTGTTAATCTCTCTCGTTTAAGGCATTCTGCACATGTGCAATGGGAGAGTTAGGCAGAGATCACACAAAGTTCATAAGATCTTTAACTTCCCAGTGATTCCAGTGTGGAATTAGGAACTTAGACAGGTCCCATAGCCAGGCTACTGTGCCAGGTCACAACTGTAACTAGTTACCATGTACTACAGACTCCTATGCTTTCACCCTAAAAATATCCACAGTCCTTTCCTCAGTCCTTGTGCTTCTGATGGTGGGAAGTGTCTCCAGTGACCTGTGGAATAAAATCTTATTTTCAAGTTGGTGAAATTATAAAATTCATAATGTAATTCCAGTTTTCACATGTTTGAAGGCAGCACATTGGTCTGATTCAGGTACTTCTGCAAATTTCAGCAATACTTGTGCTATTAAACAGCTGAAAGTCAGGTTGGACTGGGTAATTGCTATGTTGCTCCCTGGCACAGCTTGCACCCCTCTTATGGGCAAGGACTGGACACAGCCTGGGGACAGCAGGAGCTGGGACTGTTGCAGAAGAAAAAAGCAGGTTGAATGCAGGCACCTTCTTTTGCAAAGTAAGAGACTCCAGCTGTTCCAACAGGATACTTACCATGTCTCTTGCTTCAATCTCTGTTGCACTGTTTTCTAGCAAAAAGGAAATGTTAGGGTGCATTGGGAACCTGGAGACAAGACTGAATTCCTTACCCAAAGAATACGACTTTGCTCTCAGTGCTGCCTCTCATAAAAGGAAGAACTCTGGAGAAAAGGTGTTTCCATCTGCTTGAGATCAGTCTCAGAAAGCTGTTAAAGGTAGGTCATTATTATTACCGCTCTTTTAGGGACGTCTCTATGTATTTTCAATGACCTCCTACTTCAGTGTGTTATTTATGTTACTGTATACCTTGCTTTTAAACCAAGGTGAGGAAGAATTAAGCTTTTTCAGTATTTGTGCAAACATCCTGAGCAAAGTGCTTAAACATGAAAGAACTGTGTCGATGAACATGATGTAAAAACACAGTTTGAATTAAGTTCAGAAATCCCTTTACACCTGTGCAACATTATTTCTTTATTGGGAATAAAGGAAGTAAAGGAGACACATAGGGGAGAAGAAGGTAGTAGGAGGCAAATACTAAACAATGAATGAAAAATTTTCTTTTAGCCTGAAAGAAGAGGAAATGTGCTTAAACCTGAGTCACCTTTGAGAAAAAAAGGGTGGGTTTGTGCTACAGAATGGAAAGAAGAAAAGGTCAGTGTATTATTAAACGCTTTTGAGGTCCAATGTTGCTGCCTAACACAGTTGCTTTCTCTGAGACCTGCACTGGTTCCTTCCTGCCATGACTGTAAAAAAGACCCGACTCCTAAAGCTCCACATTCCTGGCATTGGCAGTACTAAATGCTCTTATCAAAACCATGTCTTGTTGATATCCTCTCTTTTTTTTTCCGCTGAATTGCTGTTGTTACTCTACTTCAAAGAGTATTGGCATGTGCTATTGCAGGACTTTTCAGTGACATGTAGAGTTAGCACCTAATTTTATCCCCTCAAAGACAATGGCACCTTTCCCGCTACTAGGACACAAGATATAAATACCTGCTGAATAAGCTGCCTGACATCTTAGTGCTCCAAAATCTGTTTTGTTCATTGCCAAGTTTATTCTGCAAGAAGAAGGTCATCATAAAACTGGTCCTAGTAAGAATACAGAAACATTGATCCAAGTTAGCGCCCCATGAAGCCTGGCTTTGATCACCTGCACAGATGCAGGACTTTGTGCTTGGCCTTGTTGAACTTCATGAAGTTCACATGGGCCTACCTCTCGAGGCTGTCAAGGTCTCTGGATATCATTCCTTCCCTCCAGTGTGCTGACTGTACCGCACAGCTTGGAGTCATCAGCAAACTTCCTGAGGCTGCACTCTATCCCACTGTCCATGACTCCAACAGAGATATTAAATACCAGAGGTCCCAGTACTGACCCCTGAGTCACACTACTCATCACTACTTCAAATTGGACTTTGAGCCATTCACTGCAACCCTTGAATGTGACCATCCTTACACATTAGGTGGTCCATTCATCAAATCCATGTTGCTCCAATTTAGAGACAAGGATGTTGTCTTGGACAGTGTCAAATATTTTGGACAAGCCCAGGTAGATGATGTCTGTTGCTCTCCCCTTATCCACCAATGCTGTAATGCCATCATAGAAGGCCGCCACATTTGTCAGGCACCATTTACCCTTAATGAAGCCACGTTGGCTGTCATTGATCACCTCCTTATTTGCCATGTACCTTAGCAACCCTCCTACTGAGTAATCAGATTCTTACTGCAACAAGAGTTGCATTCCATATGCTGCTTCTACAATATTCTTGAGTGTGATTTTATTATTCCTTGTTAAACCATAAACACTTCACTGTAAAACAGTACTCCTGTTAGACTACAAGATCACTGCAAAGTTTATCCAGTCATGACTTTCAGATACCAATCAAGCAAACAGCTCTGACAGCTATCTTCAGAAGGCATTGGCAGCAACTCCCAATGTTTTTTACAGCCACACCGGTAGGAAGAACTATTATTTCCTTTTACAGATTAGATGGAGAAGGTTTTGATGGTTTACACAAAACCACAGTCATGGGAGGAAAAAGATGAATAATTGAGACTAACTTTCCTGTGGTCAAGGTAAACACAATAGCAAGAAAGTCAACCTTCTCAGATTTTCTGTTTTGTAGCAAGATGAAACTGCAGATCCAGCTAGATAGGAAACCTTTTCCCACAGCATGTCCTCTTCCACTGTGTTGATGAATGATGTATATTTCTTTTTCTCAATCTCATAGAATAAAAAATGTCAAGTCACAGTTTTGTAAGCCTCCACTGTGTTGATGAATGATGTATGTTTCTTTTTCTCAATCACATAGAATAAAAAATGTCAAGTCACAGTTTTGTAAGCCTCTTTTCTGTTGTTCCAGATCCATAACTCTACACCTGGAAAGTGACAGGATCAACAGTTGGGGTTTTTTTCCCTCCTCTTTTGTGCTCATTTAAACACAAAAGAGTTTGAGAGTGTTTGGATTAAGTTAAGGCTCAGTAAAGCTGATATCACTGTGGGAGTCTGCTATTGACCTCCCAACCAAAGCAGTGGGGTGGATGAAGCTTTCTATAAGCAGTTGGAAGAAATCTCGCAGTCACTACACAGATGGTGTAGGGGAGAACTTTGTAGAGTGGCGTTGATGGTAGGACTCGATGATCACAAGGGTCTTTGCCAACCTGAATGATTCTATGATTCTAATTTTTAAAAAAGATCATCTTTTTAAAAACCCCATCATTTGCAAATTTTATTTATGCTTATCTGTTGGATTATTCCTCCTAAATTCAGGAATAGCTTATTTAAACAGAGAATTCTGCCTTCCGGTCATTCACTGTTCTTAGTTCTTCCTACGTGAATTCTTTCTACTTTCCTGAGAAGAGATTTTTTGTCAATTTGCTTCCAAATCTTTAATAAAGGTGCACTCAATATGGTCAAGTGGTTTTTCCACCCAAGACCATTAGCTTGTTTACTGTGACACATTTCTGAATATGCAAACGAGGGTAAGACTGGAGCTGATCAATCTATGGCTAGAAAATAGACATTGCCGCCTGCTTGAAGGATGAATGCTGACTTTTCATCAATTTACAGGCTAAAAGTGAAGACATACTATAAAACAAGGAAGGCAAAGCTCCCTTCTGGGGAGAAGGGAGAATGATGGGCAGAGACCAAGGACAGCCCCTGAAAAATGCCTCCGGCTTTTCATTCTAAATAGTCTTCTCCTGCCTAACAGCTCGTAGTAAGCCATATTTGTCAGCGTGGCTCACCTTGAACTCACCTGTGGTGACTGAGGCACAGCAAAACTGAAATCTTTCCTGCAGTGTGACAGCATGGCTTTCTGCTGGCTTCAGAAGTGGCAGAACAGTCTGTGCAGATGAGATCTTATTTCAAGGCTTCCAGATGCTACAGGACACAGAAGAGAATTTTGTGATTTCTTCCTTTGGGCAGTTCCTTGTTTTCTCTCTGTTTATAAGGGGAGTTTGAAAGATGCAGGAAACCTTGGGTGGGTGGGCATTGAATGTGCATACTACCAAAGATCACTTGATTACTGATAGAACAGGATGGAAAGGTGTGTTAATACACCATGATTTTTACCCATGATTGTATTCTGTAGTGTTAATGATGCCATGTCGTGGTTTTGACCAATTGGACAGATGATGACCCCTCCTCCCCCCCCCACTAAGGACAAGAGANAAGTATAAGCAAGGGCCTCTCTGCACCATCCCTTGGTATAATCAGGTCTGATCACTGTGAGACGAAACACTCTCTGAACAATGTGCTGTTAGTTTCAGACTTTAGTTAGTTAGAAGAGGCCCAGCTAAAAAAGTAAAACTACTGAACAGAAAATTGGTTTGTTTTGCCTCAAACCAGGACATGCCATTACTTGCCATTGTATGTCTTTAAACCCCTGCATCAAAATAGGCTGTCATCCTCTGCGTACGTCACGCAAGGGGTTCTAACAATAACTTCCATCAAATAAAACAACAGCAGAGAAAGTTTGCTTTCCATCTTCCTGTCGGATTTGTGTTGCCATTCTGTGCCAGGAGGTGGAGCCACAGAGCAGGAAACGGTTTAGGTAAGGTCTGGCACGCTCACCCTGCAAGATTAAGAGGTTAGGACACGGTTTTGCCTTCTTCCAAAGTGCGTTCAGGATCTTAGCTGAAGCCTGAGACAATTCAAATATCCCAGGTCAGAAAGCAAATAGGTTTTTTGCGCTTTCTTTTGTATTCCCTTCACACTACCGTTTTGGTGTTAGTACAACATTTTATCAGAGAATTCCCAGCTTTCTTCTACACAATGAAATTTCCCCAATCTCTCCATCATAAACTGACTTTATACAGACATGAGAGATCTGTGACATGATCCATTTCCATTACTTTTTCTCCCTGCTTTGCTATTTCCCTACTAACAGCTCCTATTTTTTTTCCGAAATAGATAGAAATGGTTTCAGTGCCCTGAAGAAGGTTGAGGACCAACACGATCACTGCTTTACATTTGGTCTCCTAAACAGTTTCTGTTGTTATCTTTCCTCATTTGCCTAGGTCAAGACTGATTAGAGGAGACGTGTGGGCTGCACAAAGCATAGAGGAAGTGTGTCAAAGACTAAGAGACGTTTTATTTTCTCAGTGCTGGATAACATCAGGAGATATCTGCAACATAAAGTGGACATGTGTTATTTCTGCAGAGATCCTGAAACTGCATGTAGCCATCTCCAGAGAGAGTGACTCCTCAGCAAACCTCCAAAGAGTTCTTTCCTGAAACGCACACTCCTCCTTCCAAGTTACCCAAGAACGGTTAAAACACTGTTTTGAACAATTTTAGCCTGCGTGTGCTTTACAGGATCAATTGCCATTAAGGCAAGTGGATATTAGTGTGTTCCTGAACCTACAGATATGGTTTTAACCATTACCCTTTTTTAATATTTTGAAGTCATATATATTCAAATGAGTTGGTTTTCAAACCAGTTCCTCTACTTCTTGTTTTCAGTATCTTGATTATGACCTTGATTTACCCTTGTTGCTGTCTTCGTTCTGTTGCATGGCAACTTGTTGGCTCCGGTTTGGTTTTTTTTTTCCAAATAGGTGTTTCCTCTGTCCCACTTCCCTCACGTCAGGCTCACTCACAGTCATTCATGCTCTTTATAGGTATTTCTAGCACCTAGGCTTTGCATTCCATTTCACAGCATGCTTTCTGTTCACTACCACTCTTCAGTTTTGCTTCATCCACTGCCTTGAGTCCGTAGGTCACATATTTAGGTAGCCTAACTGTTACCTTTTCTCATCAGCTTGTGAGGTTTTTGCTGATAGACTCAGACCTGCACAGCTCTGCAACATGGCCTTTTCAAACATTTGTTTTCTATAAACTATCTTAAAACTAAATGTTACCCAAATAAAATTCCCTGGCCAGTCAGAGAAATGCCTTTACTCCTCAGGATGAGGTATAACTCCATTTTGGGGTACCTCTGGGATCTGATGGAAAGATTGCTTAGTCCCTTTCAACATATTACCATCCTGCATGTGCTACACATCTCTCCCTTGGCAGAGAAGCACAGTCCTTGTTTCTCAACAGGAGGTCAGCTACGAAGGAGTTTTAGTGCCTGCAATACTCTGTTGGATTGCCTAGAAAGGCTAAAAGTTATAGATAGATAGATATGGCAGTGTAACATGGCCAGAAAACGTTCCTGGTGTGGACCAGCACACACCATGACTGGGCCATTAAATTCACTTAACCTTGAAATAGGGTGGTCACATCCAAACTGCCTACTGGGGGTAGTTCTGGCAAGTGCTGACTTCTAAACTGTGCCTGGAGGTTATTCAGCAGAGTGCCAGGCTGCTGGGGCCAAAACCAAGTCAGACACCAGTCTGTCAATTTAAAAACATAGACAAATATGTCCTAGTGGTCATGAACATTCCCAGATGCTGCTGAATTTAGTAATAGAGCTTGAAAAGTCCAGTATGACCTTGAAGTTTTAAAACTTCTTACCTTTTTCACCCCTTAGAGTGTTTGTGGAGTCGTTTCAGGATCTCCTGCATGGTAATTTTCTAGGCCAATATTCTCATGTGGACTTTACTTCTCCTCATAATACAAAGGTCATCAGCAATAACCTTTGTATTTGGGAGTTTAGGAGACACAACTCTTGGTTCGATCACGTAGAAACACAGGGCCTTATCCTTTTCATCATACATATCTAGTAGCACCTGCCCTTTTGGGCATGCACCAGTGAAATACTGGTGTCCTGCAGAGCATGATGACAGGACTGGGTGTGTTCTTAGATCCTGGTAAGGTTTATTGACTGTATTAACACTGCTTTCTACAGCAGCTTTAAACCAATTCAGATTTGCTTACCCACTGGTTTTGTATGCTGCAGTGGTACCTTATCTTTGTGGTACTAACAGCTCCTTTTCCATTGACACCAGCAGAGCAGATGCATCCAGATGTTTCAGCAGGCTCAGATTGCATTAATTCTAACTCAGATTTGTCCCATAGATGCCCATTGCTTTGAAAATGTGTTTATAGACAGAGATCATTCTGACAGTGAGAATATTTCTGGTTTCATGCTACTTGGTGTCCCACAGTACTTAAGAATTCTGCATGTCAACTAATACAAATGACAAGTTACAACATGTCTTGTTTCCTGTTGTTTTGGGTTGGTTTGTTGGTTGTTTGGGGTTGTTTTTTTTTTGACAGTCTGCGTTTTCCCCTTAGCTTTTAACTGTGATCCCCAGGCCTTGGCTGTGTGTCTCCAATCTTAGCTTTTAACTGTGATCCCCAGGCCTTGGCTGTGTGTCTCCAATATAATTTTGCTCTTTCTTATGACTGAACCATAGTGTAGCTGGGATCAGGCTGGTTTGGATGCTCATATACCAAGAGAAGGGCTGGCCTCCTTCAGCAGCATTTGTACACCAAGGCTATATTCATACTTTGAATGTGCTATTATCACACCACCGGTTCTCTGGCAACCTCCCTATCTTTACAAGCAGTCTATAGGATCCTCTGGTTGTCCTTCCTGGAGTACTTGGGTGCCAGGATATAAAAGATGTTTACATCATGATCACCATGTGGTGATGCTTCATGCAGCTCTGAACAGGTCAGACTGAGTGTCAAAACCAGTTAAACTACATTAGTGCAGTAGTTGACCGAGGATAGCTAGTCCTGCAGAGAACCATACTGCACCCAGTGTTCCCACAGCCCCTGTGGCACCGCATGGGTGCCTGGAATCTCCTTTCTGCCTTTCACGGTGCCACTGTTAATGGACTTATTGGACCATCCTCAGTCTATTTGCGTGTCATATGTGTCCCATTACTTTAGTTGGATGCTTGTATTCTTATTCTTCACAATGTCTCTCCTTGTGTTGAAGCCTTCCTCGCAGATGCCTATTGTATTTACTATTTGCTGGCATTTTTCTAGGTTTTAGATCTGCTCTGATGTGTTAGAGTCAGAAGTTCCACTAACAGATCCACGTCTACTTCGGTATCTTTGCTCTTTAACACAGACATTTATTCCTTTTGCTAATTGGTTTATTTCCATATAATACAGTATCTCCCAATAGCTGTTTTCCATCTTCATACACTGTATTTATCATGCCTGTAGCTTGGACATTATTTCTGTCTTATTTCTTGGCGTTATTTTCTTTGGTAGAGATAATAAAGATTTAGGTCTATTTTCTTTCTTTTATTCTCCATGATCATTCTTGTATTCTCTGTCTCCATTACCACACTTTGGAGAAGTTTTTGCCTGGAAATTGATGAATCCTTGTGATCAGGAGCCTTTCATGGTATCTGTTTGCTGTACTTTTAGGTGGTGCCGGGCTACCTTGTTAAGTATAATTGCCTTATGATGTGCTCACATCGCAGATCCTGTAGTAGAAGGAAATGCCTCTCTTAATCTGCCACTGGCTGTGTGTGATGTGGGGCCAAGTCTTTATCATATCTGGCATCCCAGTATCCTTGGAGGAAGGACAAGTAACTCAATACCTAGCTGCTTCAATCCCAGCATCATGGAATGAAAAAGGAAAGGTGTAGACCACCAACACATGGTAGAAGATGTATGGCTTTGCTTAGCAGAGTCCCATTCTCTACCACAGGAACTTGTTACACAAATAGACCTCCATGTACATCAGGTCTCTGATTCTGTATGACTGTAAATGATTGGAAATATTGCCTTTACAAAATACTTCTCTTATATGCTCTACATGACCAGTACTTACCTTTGCATCTCTGAAGGCTACATGGGCACCAACTGCTTCTAAAAATCAGAGTTTATTTTGGTGCCCGTCAGTGGATTTTATGAGCTTGATTCTTAGCACCATTTCTTCTGCTCAGTGACATATGCAGAAGTCCTATGGGGCAGCTGGGCTGTCAGGTTCCATTTCTGCTATGGCAGTTTATAATTAAGTGCATTTTCATGCAGATAATTTTTCTTTGGGCACAGTCTGTTTCAGGCATAATCACTCCTCAGAAATCAAATGCTCCCAAACCCATGTAGCAATTAGAGTGACTGGTCATCTGGCACTTCTTGAAGTTCATAAAGACACATCGCAACTGCATCTGAATTCCCCACTTATGCAAATTGGACATGCAGGGTTTTCATCCATGATATTTGTTAAACTGAGATGCAAAAGGTAGTAAATGCAGCCAGCACTGGCTGTCACTGGCTGTCAGCAATTTGAAAACCAAATTGTGTGTTTCGATGTGTAAACCACAAATGGGTAGAGAAAGAAGACACTTTAACTTGAACTTCATGTTTCTTTGAGAAGTGCAAATCCATCTGGTGAAATGGTGGGAAACTGACTGGTCAGGCCATGGTTGTGGCCCTGGTGGGAGCAGTAAATGGGTAGGAGTGTGTGAATAAAGATTCTGAAGGATTAATGCCAGGGCAAGGAAGCAACAAGTGAGTGTGGATTTGGTAGCATGAGGGAAGGTTCAGGGGTGAAAATGTGAAAAACAAGTAAATGTTGTAGAAAACCATCATTTCATGATGAGTAAAGTGAGTGATTATGGGATACAGGATAGATCTTGAATCTGACTGCATCACAGACAACATTTTTCAAGGTGATAAAGGCAAGAGTGCAGAAGACAAACTTGCCCAGCAAATAAGAGACAGCAGTAATGCACTCTGAGATGAGTATTGGTGTGCAGCATTTCTCTCCTTTTCACCCCTCTTGACTCCTTTCTGCCATATGAGTAGAACACAGTCAGAAACCTCTCTTGTCCTTTATTTCTCCAGTGCAGAGTCTAAAGAACTTTCAAAAGGCAGTCACATGACAACATCTTCTCCTTGTGAGTTCTGATAGAGGGGTCATATTTTGACAGGTCTAAGAGGCAGAATATAAACAGCAAATGCTTGAACAGTACCATGCACGTTATGGAAATTGCCCAAGCTTGTAACTGGATAAACAGAGGCAAATTGCCAGAGGTAACTTTACATATATCTTCTGTCCCTTCAACATCCCAGAGCCTTGTAGGAACATAGAGAGAGTTATCCTGCAGCACAAAAAGGAGTGGTACATATATCACAAAACAGTAGGGATTGGAAGGGACCTTTGGAGATTATCTAGTTCAATCCCCCGGGCCAGAGCAGGTTCACCTATAGTAGGCTGGACAGGAATGCATCCAAGCAGGTTTTGAATACCTCCAGAAAAGTAGACTCCACAACCTCTCTGGGCAGCCTGTTCCAGTGCTCTGGCACCCTAAATGTAAAGAGAAGGAATTTTTAGAAAGAATTTCCTGTGTTCCAGTTTGTGTTCATTGCCTCTTGTCCTGTTGCCAGGATCCACTGAGTCCCCATCCTCTTCACACCTGCCCTTTAGATATTAATAAGCATTGACATGTTTACTAGAAAGGTTTCTTAGAGGCATCTTGTCTTGGCATCTCACCATGACATGGACAATTCAGGAGGAAGCTTCTTTTGCAAACTGCTTAGTTTTCAGTGGAAAGATCCAGTGTTAAGTGTTAAGTAGGACACAACTGCACTGAAGCATTTCATCTGCTACCTGCTCTATGCACGTTCAGCTAGAGTGACAGTGCCCTAATTACAACCCCTCGTTCCAGCTGCAGTAGCTGCAGCGAGGCAGGTGTTGGTTAAGCAAAGGTTCCCCAGGGGTCAGGAAAGTAGGTTTGGTGTAGTTCAACCCCAACAAAGCAGGTACTGGACAGCATTGAACATTTGAAAGGTAGACGGGTTGTTTATATTCATAATATACTCTCCCTCCCCCAACCACACAGAGAAAAGGAACCACAGGGGGCAACTTTGCTGAATTGCTTCTCTTGCTAATTACAGAAGAAAATGAGGTGATCAGTTTACACAAGGTGCCAGCTTTACAGATGGCTGAAGATAGGTGAGATAAAGTCCCAGGTCTTGTCAATGTCCTGAACATTTACCTTCAGAGAGTAAAAATGCATGAGAGCACTTCGACAAGAATGCGGCACTGACCTTTAAAGGTAGAAATAAAATCAGTTTGACTCTTTTGGTACTCTGTACTCTTGAGAATAAAGATGCCCAATACTTCACCTGCTTGACTGCATGAACAACAGTCCCAGCAGTGCCTGGTCTTTTCTTTATTTCCATCTATAGCATAGATTCCTGTGCATTAAGATTCTATGATTCATAAGAGACACATGAACAACACTCAGCTACTATTTAAAGCAAGACAGAGTTTGCTCCCGGACTTTCTACAAATATGTCTGACTAGAGTGATTTACAGAAGTGGATGGATTTACAGCCACCAGCTGACCACTTGTCTTTCCCTTCAGTCTGGTGATGAATTGCTTGAACATGAACGTGTGGAGAGACTCATAAGTTATATCATACTAATATATCTTTTACCCCAGATACACTTTGGGCTCATTGAATGCTCTCTTCTTTCTGCTGGAAATAACTATACACGTATTTTGAAGAAAAAGCAGCAACTTTCAATGCTAGTTTTGCAATTTTTACAATGCTCTAATGCAAATGATTTTGTAATGCTTTGCCAAAAGAAACAAGTGGGTGGAAAAAATTAGGATGAATTGATCTGCTGGGATTTCTTTTTGGTAGAAGCCTGGTCCTTATCCTCCTTAGTACTTCCAAAATTCCTTTCAAAATTGTTCCAATTAAAATGGATTTTACTAGATGTTGCCAGTGGAAAATCAGTAAAGAGAGTCCCTAGTCCAGTGGTAGGATCACCTCTACACACCAGGAGATGTGACTGTAGGAGGGAAGCCAGACAAGAACACATCTAGCTGGACCAGGGTGCAATGGTCACTCTGGCATTCAAGCTGCCTCCAGGTGCCCAGCCACCCTAAATTTTTTCACACTCCGCCTTGGTCGGATGCAGATTTGGTTGATGATGAGGATGTGAACAGCTGGTCTTGCAGGCAGTAGTTACACTGACCTCCTTTTAGATCACAGAGGTATCTGCTCACATCTGCTGTGCTCACATCAGTGTAGTCAGGTCTTCAATTTTAAGGCAGAGAAAGCCCTGCCTGGAACCCAGATAACACCAGTTAAATCCAAGCAGACTGCTACGGGGGCACTGTTCTTTCCTTTTAAGCTAAACCGTGATAAACTAATTGTTAATGCAGGGCTACAATAACAGAATTGCACAAGATAAAGGACAAAACTGTTAAGGAAATTATCCACAGGCAAACCCCTCAACCAAAACTCTCTTGACTGAACAGAGATAATTTTCATGCAGTTTAATATTTTCTAGGTTATGAGAAATTTAATTCAGTTCAGAGTCACGTTATATGTGAGAGAAGCAGGGGTTTTCCAATGAAATATCATCCATCAGTCAGTGTTCTAGATGACTTAATCTAAATTGAAATAATAATATTTACAAGAGGGTTTCTATTGGCTTAAATTCACACTTCCAGCTAAACTATTAGAGTTTCAGAGTGTCAGAGTCCTCATTTTTCAGAGTACTGGAGGTTTTATTATACTTTTTTAAGTACTGTGAAGCTAAATTAATAATAATAAAAAAAAATTGCTATAGTAATTTAAGGGTCTCTGCCCACAGATTTTTTGCTCTACCTGAAAAACCCTGGAAGTCTCCAGGTGACATTGACTAAATGGATTCAAGACACTGCAATGGATTCTGCAACAGATTTGGCCATACAGGGATTTGCAGCAAGTGTCTGCAACTCTGTCTGCTTGAATTCAAGACTTACATTATTTTTGCTGTAATTCAATACCAGGGAAGAACAAGACAGATGAGAGACTGGGGAAAAGGTGTGAGGAGAAGGCTCTTGAGTTTTGCCAAGACCCTTCAGCAACTCCTTCCCTTCCTCCCTCCCCTTATCTAATCCCCTTGGAATGTAGCAGTTCTCACACAGCTCCTATATGGTAAATTAAGGGGATTTTCAGAGAGGAGGAAAGAGGAAGGGAGGGAGGAAAAATAAAATCAGCCTTTCTGATCTAATATGAGAACAGAAATTCCCCTTTCTATATCTTGCAGCATATCTGCTTAGGAGTTCTTCTGGTTGTGATGTAGCAGCTCTCTTCTTTAAATATTTCTGTTGACCAGAGTAACTGGGAACAAGAGCCTTCATCTTGTTCAGACCAAGACTCTCTGGTATTAACAAATTAACTAGTAACTGGTGTAAACTGTATCTCCAGTGGAACATATGCTTCACTGGCCAGAACAACAAAAACGCCAGCAATGTTCTTCTGATGCAGAAAGAAGTTTTTTAGATTTTTTTTCTGCTACAGCAAAAAACTTGAGGTTTTTCCCATAACGCATTTTATCCTACCTATTTTGAAGTTTTTAGCTCTATCTTGATCTGATTTTCAGTTGAGCACTGCAAACTGTTCAAAATCCAACAGCAGCCTTTCCCAAGAGCTACCTGAGCCATCATTTATCCTGCTGCATTTTTACAACAGGATATCCCTGACACACGTGACACTCTGGATTCAAGACCATTTTTCTCCTGTTATCTCCCCCATTGCCAAGAGGGCTTTCACTTCAGATTCTGCCCTCCAGCATGTGCCCACAACTCTCATTTCCCTGGGTTAAGCCCAAGAAAATTCACTTCCCAGATGTGAGCAAACCATTAGCCCTAGAGTTAAGCTCTTAGATGTTTCTGAGGTTTTCTTAGGATTGACCCTGGCTGCATGTTGGACATTCCCCAGATCCTAATGTGAGGCTGGTAGCTGGGTATGTAGGGCAAGAGAGGAACCAGGAATGAATAAGCAATTTCTACCCCAAAATGCAAGGGAGACGAAGGAAGAGCACTTGAATGAAGTTCATTGAATGAACTGATCTGCCAGCAAGTGATAAAATGGGAATGGAGTCAAGCAAAGAGTCCTAGCACCTGCACACAGCCCGTGGCTCCGTCTCTACCATTGACAGGGACCTGCAGACCCTTTTATAGGCTGGCAATGTCTTTGCAGTTTGCCATGGCAGTTAAATGCTCTTGAACAGAGAGCACAAATTACACAGGGACACATTCTTCACCCTCACTGATCTCACTGCAACAGCACCACTGAGAAAAGCAGGTAGGAGGCTCCATTTTCTTGCCACAGGACATGAATAAATGTCATTGATTTCAATGGGAGCTATTTGTTTCCTGCAGTGGGAGACTAGCACCCTGGTATCGCTGCTGCTCTCTGTGTGGCTCTTGGTTGCTGGATCTCTGCAGTAATAGCAGAGCTAAACCTGCTGCCAATTTTCTCTCTGGTTTTGTAGATTTTTGTGCTCTGCTTTTATTGAACCAATCACTGGCTATTAGGGAGAAAGTTTCCCTCTGGCCTGTTATTCCATTATCGTTCATTATGAGGTTTTTTGCACTTCATCTGACACATTTGATGCCAGGCTCTGCCACAAAAGAGGCTCTGGACCAAAGAGACTTCAGGCATTCAGGACGCACTGGGAGCTCAGAGCTGCAGAGCAGGGAACGCTACAGATGCCAAAGCAAGAGCAATACAATATGCACGTTCAGCAGCAATGAAATATCATCCTGCATTTTGCTCACCCTCATTGCTGCAGCTGACAGAGGGGATCTACAAGTCTCTCCATGATCCCATGGCACCTGAATTTTTCATCCATGTCCCCACATGCAGACATGTGCTAATCAGTTTTAGCAAGCTTATCATTTGATTGACTTCAAAGACTGGGAACCCAGTTGCTGCCTCTCTTAAAAGATAAGAAAGACCAGCAGGGCAAGGGTTGTTTTGCCTGCCTTTAGTTTGTGCTTGTCCTTTGTGGGTAGGTCAGAGATGAAACTCGATCTGTTTCATGTAAGATTTGTCTGATTTCATTCAGTCACTGTTGGATTAGCTTCTCACATCTTTGTCCAGAAAATGTTTTTTCATCACCTTGTAACAAAACCTCACCTTCCCTGGCATCACACATTTTTATTGAAGGAATGTTGCCTTTGCTTTCTGTGTGGCTAAGGTTAAACAACACTGATCTGCCATGGAATTACTCTCTCTAAAGGGGACCAAAAGAGCCAAGGTTCCTTACAGAAAGTATGATCTCCAGAATAATCTCCAAGCCCCAAAACTCCTGTGCAATAGGCTCTTTCCATAGCAACATTTTGCAGATGGCTGAATTTGAGCAGTTATCTGGGCTGACACGTTCATTATTCTGCACTGGAAGAGCAGGATTCTTATGTGTTAAATGACCTTACATATGAACATAACTAATGTTCTGAAAACCTCAGTAATGGAAAATTTAAACAACTGTCTTTTTACCTGTCATGAACTGAAAGGTGTGTGTTTTCCAAGGAGCAGTGAATTTTGCATGGCAAGTAACTTATTCCAGAATCATTTTCCTCTTCCTCTTTTTAACTGATTACAATTATCTCTTATTTATTCATTTTTTGCATGCTACATACTTACATTTACCCACTTGGTTTAGGTGTACAAGCCATTTTGTACAGATCTTTTTGCAAGTGTTTTGCAGAAACCTGAGATTTCCAACTGGTGTTGCAGGGATTCCTCTGAGATAGGGGATGCTCTTTTTGATGCCTCCAGACTGAACGACTGCTGTTATCAGCTGGAACTGTGGTAGGAAAAGTGATGCCTATCCTTTGTTAACCAATGCACTCTGTCCACACCAGCGTGCCTTCCAGCAACTGAGCTTGAACTAGTCTCAGCATAGGTTCAGGCATCATAGATTTGCCTCCTGACCTTGTTTCTTATCATGCATTGAAACCCTGTAAGTGATGAACGTTATTCTTGTACCCTTTTGCTTTTGGGTTTTTCAAAGGGGAGCAATCAACTCAAACGAAAAGATTTTCCAAATAGCAGGCAGAAAGAAAATAGAAAATTATTTTAAAAGTTCTTTGCAAAAAAGTCCAACAAATTTCTGTGCAAAGCAAGAGCTTTGCCAAGCATGGGGTAATCCTGCTTGCACACACTGCCTAAGCCTGTGCTGTGCTGGAAAGGGAAAGGTGAGACCAGAGGGTGTCTGAAGACTGAACATCAGAGCGTGAAACAAATTAAAATGAAGCTCAGAGTTGCATATACATGAAGAAACAAATAAGCCTCTTTAGGGTTGATGACTCACATGGGTGGAGCT
>VZTM01009990.1:26492-73088 GCA_013400555.1 Jacana jacana | reverse complement strand
GCCTCATTCAAAGGTTTCTCGATGTCAATCCAAGCGGATGTTTCCGATCCAGAGCACAGTGCAGGCATTGTGTGAATTATATACGTCAAACCCCGGAGTTCACGAGAGCTGAGACATATGCCGAATGGCTGGAGTTCAGGGGTGACTTGACAGGAAACATCTTGATGAAGGAGCTCTCCTTTCTGCAGCCTGCTGTTGCGTGTCTGCTCTTGGGGATGAACAGCAAATCCCAGCCCAGACAGGGCCCCTCTGTCCGACCACTGAACCAAGCTCCTCACTTGTTTCCACTTGCTTTGGCTAGACAAGAAGCAGCAGAGCTAATGGGCAGAAGGGGATATTAATTTGCATTTGAATACAGCCCAGCACAGTTACTCAATGTTACTGCTGGGTAATGGGAAAATTAAGCTAACAGGGACTTAGCATACGGAAAAGAAATGTAGCTGATGCTGAGGAGACAGCCTGCAGTTGCAGTGAATTAGTGGCCCCAGCTGTTACACAGGGTGCCTTACCGCTCTCAGGGCGGGTAGCACTGCGAAAGGAAATGCTCCCTTTTACACACACACTGTGGAGTGGCTGGAGAAATAAAATCAACCGAGAGGAAAAAAATAAAAGGGGAGGAAAAAGTGATGTAGCTGCAACATTAAAAGTCGAGCGATGAAAAAGCCACAGGAGCAAAGGAATGGAAGGGAAGGTATCCCGCTTTCCTTAGAAAAGCAGAAAAAACCCAACCCATAGAAATGTTTCCTTCCATTTGCGGTGGGCCACCACTGTTTTCCAGGAGTGAGCCTGGCTAATCACAGCAATTCTCCCAGAGTCAGACAGAGCTGGAGCCAGATCTTTATACGTGCTACTATGTGTTATTGTAGCTGAATGCAATACGTGGTTGACATGTCAGTGCTGTTGATTTCTCTTATTCCCCCTTTTCTCAGGGCCTGGGTTTCCTTTCCTGGCTAAGGACCTGCCCAGAGTGACCTGGTGAGTGATGTGTTGTCCCAGGGAAATCAGAAGATGGATCAGGATTGGAAGGGTTTGCACAAACAGCTCATTTGTAATCCTGTGTCTTTCATTTCTATCAGTCCTCCTTTGGTCTGTAACACAGCTGTGATCCCACTGTGGCATGGACACGCTGCAGAATGAAGTGGAAAGCCATGATGCCCTCCCCTTATTTTCTTCAAATTCTTTTAATGATGTTATTAATAAGTGAAGAGATATCCCTCCTAAATAAGCTTTAAACATATACAAACCCATAGATAGATATTCTCACCCCTTTCCTTACAAGACAAACTCTAGTCAGAGTCAGAGTATTGCCTTTCCAAACATATGTTCATCGATTTGCCAACCTTTTTTAAAGGTGCTAACACCCTGCAGTGCTCGATATAGTCACCTACAACTTTCAGTACCTTTTGAATTTTGCCATGTGTTCCAGAAAATTAAGGAAGTGTAGAGATGTTTGAGTATTTTATTTTTTTCTCCAAAGCAGTGCCTGGGATTTAGTTACACATCTGCCAGAGCAGTGCTGTCCTGTGGTTAGATGTGTAGCTTTGAAATTCTCAAGTGTAACTGTAAAAGGATATTGGCTCTGCTTCTTACTGGTTATATCAGATGAGGCATGATTCAGTCCTTTGTTTGCTTTGGTGATCTCATTAAAAATAATTAAAGTTACTGTCTGGCTCACGTTTAATAGCTTTGTTTAGCTGGCTTTTTTTGGTGTGGGTAGTTTGGGGGGTTTTATTTGTTTGTGGTTGTTTTTGGTTTATTTTGGTTTTAGGTGTTTTTTTTTTTGTAACAGATCATTTACTTCTGAAGCCTGTTCACCCAGCCTTATTACTACCAAATTCATTCTGAGGGTTCACTACCTCCCTCATAAATCATTACGCTCCCATTTAGTAAATTTAATAACAGGATCTGGTTTCAATCCTCCCTGCACAGAAAAGCCACTTCAGCTTTTCAATGAGATGAGGAACTTGATGGAATGTGCCTGGTGCTCAGAGCAGCTCCCAGCCCTGGAAGCATCTCCTCCATGGGGCCAGCCTCCCTGCCTGGGTGCTTTATTGGGATGTGGACCTTCCTCACCCCTGTTGCTGGAGGAAGAAAGGGAAGGGAGCAAGAAGTGAGGGGGAAAGAAAAAAAAAAGACCATTTTTTTTCATCAGGCTAGAGAAAAGGAGAAAGCTTTCAGTTTCCAAGCTGAAAAATCCTGAGAATTCTGAAAATGTTGAAAATTTCCAAGGGGATAGATTTTGAATAATTACTGTACGTGCATTGAGACATGTTTATATGCAAAGCCAGCACAGTCACGTTATCTGGACACTCGACCCTGCCTGTATACTGTCAGAGGGGAAGATATACCAGCTATCACCAGATGGACACAGAGCAGTAAAGACTCAGGAGCAGTTCCCATCTCAGTCACAAACTAGGTATGAGGACATGAGACACCAGGATGAGGAGGAGGAATGTGCAGGCTTACATGCATTTCTTAAAGCATAGCTGAAATATATCTAATTATTTTTTTACCTCTCAATCATATGTTCAGGTAGACATTTCCTCTAAAGGTAGTTGATTCCTGAATACAAGCATGCACATAGGCTTTGGGCTTGTTCTAACATGTGCCTTGATTTGATCCATTCAGTTCTGGGCCTTGACTTTAGCAGACCCTAGCGGAGAAACACCCTGGGAGATCATGAGGATCCCAGTGCCGTGCCAGCTGAACACCTCACCTCCTTGGTCTTGGTTTTCTCCCTGGGTTTTACATAAGAATATTCTCCCTATTTCTCCCTATTTCTCCTAGGACCCCACTCTCCCATCAAGCCTTACCTGGGCTAGAAAAGGCACTATACAAGACCACCATCCCAGTCCCATTTCTAGGGATGTGTGACAGCTTTCACAACACCCTGCAGCACAGCTTAGCAGTGGCAACAGTCTCTCTCTGGCAGTCTCAGCTTCGGCAGAGGCTTGAATCAGAATCCATTAAAGCCAGTTGAAGATCCTCTTTGATTTCAAAGCACATTGGACTTAGGCTTCTTTCCCATCTAACGGGAGCGCCTTCCAAATCAGCTTCAAGGCATATCAGCTGGATGCTGTGCAAAGGGTTTTCTAGTTCCAGTTTGAGCTCTGTGAGTATTACAGAGCACAACATCATACTTGACTTTCAGTCAGTCACATTCTACCAGCACTTGAATTTTGAAGCAGAAGAGAGGGGTAAAGGGGAGATAATCCCTCATGTAAGTGTATGCAATGTGCAACATTAGAGCATAAGGACACCAGAATGCTGTCTTATTAAAACTATATTATAATCAAAATGGATTATTTACTTTTTAAGCCATAATGCTTCCCTAGAAACTAGTTTCTGGATGTAATTTTCAATTTTCTTTGAACCAGATGCATCCCTGACTGCAGTTGTTCTTACAGTTCTCAGAAGTTGCCATTTTCAGGCCACCAGAGCAGAAAGGAGCACCAGGAAGAGCAAGAGGGAGCTGGTCAGGATCACAGGCCTGGTGTTCATGGGCAGGACCAGAGCTCACCTGCATGTACAGATATTTTGCTTGCTAAGGACATACTGACATCCCCATCCTGTGCCACTGCAGGTGACAGGGAGGAGTAAAAAGTGGGAAGACCCTGACCTGTCAAGTTTTTGCATTTTACATCAGCATCATACAGATGTCCTTTAAGCTCCAGTTATATCCAGGATTTAAGAGACTTGTTGAGGTTAGCAAGGAAGAAGGACTTCATATATACTGTGGTTTCATCCCAGCCAACAGCTAGGACCACACAGCTGCTTATTCACTTCTCCCCCTCCACAGTGGGATGGGGAGATGAATCAGAAAAATAATAAAAACTCATGGTTTGAAACAAAGACAGTTTGATAAGTAAAGCCACAGCTGTGCATGTAAGCAAAGCAAAACACAGAATTCGTTCTCCACTTCCCGTGGGCAAGGCAGGTGCTCAGCCATCTCCAGGAAAACGGGGCTCCATCACACATAACGGATACTTGGGAAGACAAATGTAGTAACTCCGAGTGCCTCCCCTTTCCTTCTTTCCCACAGCTTTATAAATGGAGCATGATGTCATATAGGATGAAACATCCCAGTCAGCTGTCCCATAGAGGAGAATCATAGAATCATCTAGGTTGGAAGGGGCCTTTATGATCATTGAGCCCAACCTTTAACCTAACAGTGACAAAACCACCACTAAACCGTGTTTCTCAGCACCACATCTACCCATCTTTTAAATAGCTCCACTGATGGCAGTTCCACACTTCCCTGAGTGGCCTGTTCCAATGTTTGATCACCCTTTTGGTGAAGAATTTATTTCCTAATATCCAATCTAAGCGTGACAGAAGTTGAGGCTATTTCCTCTTGTCCTATTTCTTGTGTCCCCTCCCAACTTCTTGTGAACCCCCAGCCTACTCACTGGTGGGGTAGTGTGAGGAGCAGAACATAGCCTCATTTGAGTTACTATGAAGAAAATTAACTTTATCCCAGCCAAACCCAGTGCACTCAGGTACAGGAACTGGGCATCAAACACAGGCCAGGCTGAAGCAGAGAGAGATTCAGTTTCACAGGTTTATTCCAGCTCCAAAGATTATAAGAGATCATTGCAGGGACGACACTATATTTTACCAAAGCCAATGTCAACCCTCCACTGACAAGCTGTCACCAGCCTGGTTGGGGTCCTAAGTCCCCTCTGTCCTAGTTAGTAAAGCCCCAACCATTCTGTGAGTATTGTGGTGAAAGGGGAGGTCAACTAAAAGCCAGATTCTGACTCTTCTTGCAAATTTGGGGTGAATGCTAAGTTGCAAGGAAGTTTTCAGATGAGACTGACTGTAATGGAATTGTGTTATTTAAAGGTGAGAGCAATTTATGAGCTAAAAGAAGAACGGGAGGAAAAATGTGTTCCATGAAGATGACCCCAGGGGCTGCCTGTTCACGGCCACATGTCATTGAGTTTGTCCCTTACCCCTTGTCTTCACACTGCAGCTGTATCCAGGCTTGCATGAGCTCAGCAAAACCTTTGGCACAGCTGCTGCCCTCAGGGCTCTTGACAGGTGATCCAGCATTTAGTTTTTTCAGTGATGAAAAACTAAGATGACTCCAGAAGTGGCCTGTGGTCTGTTCATAGCTTTGTGGAGCCCTTGCAAGGTGCTTGTAGCCCCCTTGAATTTCAACTCAGTAGAGTGCTTGCACCCTTGCTTGAGATCACAAGCCTCCCCAAACTCCTACTGCACGTGACAGTGTACCTGAACCCTGGCAGGACTTACAGAGAGGCTGGTGATAAAATGTGCTGTTGTACAGACATGCCAGGTGGCAAAAGTAATTAAATTCAGTCCTCTCCCCTGTATGTCTCCATGCAACCTGTTGCACAGAGACAGAGTGGGTGGGGAGCTTTCCAAAGAGTGCTCTTCCTCACTTCTTTTCACTTGCAGTGTGAAGAAGTCTACAAAACCTGCAATGAGCACAGCTCTTGCACCTTGGCTCTTCCTGGAAAGCACTAGAAGCAGGCACTTAAACAAGGGGCATTCTTCTATGAGTGTTTGAGCCACCCCTGGCTCGAGATCTGTTAGGTGTCTAACTGTGAGACTTATTTTCCTCAAAAATTCAAGCCCACATTAAAAATAGATGTCCTTTTAGACTACATGGTGCCCATCCATTTGATGTGTGGAATATGTCCTCAGATGAACCTGGTGGCTATTCAAACCTGTAAAGGTTTTGTTCATTGTATTTATCTGAGACAGCTACAATGAAAGCCTGTCCCTGATTGTGGCATGCATGACTTGCTGCCCTACCCGAGAGCTCATTAGGCAATTGAACTGCACATAGGACCTGACCAAAAGGCCACTGGAGCTAGTGAATGATTTTCTATTGATCCAAGCCCCTGAACTGCCGCAGTACAGGTGAAGCAAATTGTGTAAAAATTCTGCTTTTAACCCATCAGGACAATATTTGAATTTTCCTACTTTGCCCCTTTTTGGGACTTTGAACTATTATGTACAGACCGATTTCCCCTCAATTAATCTGTTTGCATTTCTAACCGCAGATACTAGCAGGGGGAAGATGAGCAATAGGCAGAAATCGAGGAAAAAAAGCATTAAATGGAGCTTTCTTTAACACACCAAAAGCCAGGAGAGAGGGAGTGAACCACAAACTATTATAAGAATAATTACAGTATTAAAACAATAACAACAAAGAATCGTAATATATTATGGCTTTGCAATTAAATGGCATCCTTTATCTGATGAACTCATTGTGCTTTATGAACTTCTGTTAATTAAATCTTCTTCATGCACATGATATGCAGAAGGCAGTAATCTTCAGCAAGAGTTTCAAATGACTGCATTAGCTCGGAGTGCAAACCACACTGCCCTTCTCCAGGAAATGAGCACTTTTCTTTGGAAAAATCATATTTGCTACATCTACTCTGGAAAAGCTCCTCCCCATTCAAACAGAAAAGTTTCTGAGAAGGTCAAATCTTAATTTACCTGAGTTTAGATAGGGTAGTCTAGGGCAAGAGGATGTGAATTTCTTAAAAAGCAGATACTAAAGTTGATGAAAAAAATCATAGCTGGAAAAGAAGGAAAAGCAAAGATTACATGGATGCTGCATCATCTTGCAACATCATCACGCTTTTCTCCATCCCATTTACCTGCTCTTCCCCTTTTCTGATTTGTTGACCCAGTGAGAAGTGTGTTTTCAGCCTGGAAACAAACTTTCTTTAAAAGAGAAATAAAAAGTGTGGGTGTGTCCTATGCACAATTTACAGGATCAACACCAGCAATAGCCTGGGAAATGAATGCTCCTTTAGGTGTATGCCAGCTGTCGAGCTTGCACTAAACAATGTTCTTAATTAGTGGTAATGAGTTGGCAAACTCCTGAAAGTTCATAACCAATTACTTTTTATAATTATGATCACTTAAAGACAATAGCATATTACAAATGATGACTAACAAGGACAAAGCAAATGTCAATTAGAAAATATGGCTCTAATCATGCCAAGTTGCCTTAAAGCAGAAATCACTGCAAGTGCATTTTTTGCTCAAAGGAAAAACAAAGTTAAAAAAGAAGGAAAAAAACCCAACAAACAAACAAGAAAACCGAGCAAGGGAAAGGCAGACAACTGTGTGGTGGGAAAACAAAGAGAAACAAAGATCAGAATTATTCTGCTTCCTGTGCTGGTTGCTGAAAGGCCAACACAGAAATTAATGAGGAAGAGCCATGAAATATCTCACAAAGGGACCATCCCCATGATGCTGCACTTGGTGACCGAACACCACCCACTCTTTCAGAGCAGCCTTGTACTGGAGGAAGCAGATGAGTGGTCTATGCATCCATGTCATCACTTGCAAGTTACCTGCAGTGACATCCACTTGCCTTGACAAGGGCGGCTAGTGCCATCTCATACACTTCAGGATACTCCACTTAATTTTCAGCTGTCTATTTTAGACTTATTCAGCTATCCTAGATATTCACACAAGACTGGAAGATACAACAAGGGACCAGTGGAAAAGCTGTGCCCTCCCAGAGGGGCAGTTGAGAGGTAAATGTGTTATGTGAGGGAGCAAAACTACGTTAGATACCTGGGTTTAGACATCTGAACCAAGCAAGGAGAGAGTTCAGGTCCTATCAACCTTATGCTGGTCTTGCAACGTCACATCTTGACCGGCTCAGTATGGACTTTGCCCATCAGACACTTTCTGAAAGTTGCCAAATGTGGAGATATAAGGCAAGAACACAACTCTGAGCTCAAAAGTGTGTTGTGTGGTCAAACAGTGCCATGTCGCAACTTCTTCGTGGTTGTCTTTTAAGGAAGGAGAGGAAAGCACTCTACTGACAATTGGAAATAAAATAGCTGTCTCTGTGGAGGGTGTACACTGCAGGTCAGGAAGCAGGTCGGCATGTTCAAGGAAACAAGCATGTGGCACAGAGCAGAGCTCTCAAGCAGTGGTGTCTCTGGGCTTGCAAAACTTGAGTTTCTGTGTGGGAGGCGACAGTGAAGGCAGGAGATGCTTTTTGGTGTCAGGAGTGAATGCAGTGATAAGAGCCCTTTTGAGTTCTCTCTTCAACTTTTCTTGCTTTATTGGCACCATTGAAGGTTGGAATCTTTTAGATTATTGGCACCATTGAAGGTTGGAATCTTTTAGATTATTTTTGGGGGTGCATTTGGGGGCATGTGTGTTTTTTACCCTTACCTGAAGGACTATCCCCCTGGACCAGAAAGTGAGCATTATCCAAACACTTTTAAATGGAAGAGATCTACCTGCAAAGGGAAGGAGGAGATGCCTCCCATCCGTCATGGTGACAAGGTTCCGTCAAGGTTCGATTTTGTCTACTCTGACAGCACTCATTCAGCCAGTAAATCTCTGCCACATTACCCATAGCTCTGAAAGGTAAATGGTAGCATATAGATGACTTATAGATACACAGATATGAGCAAACATGCTGAAAAAAAATCAGCATAATCTAGAAAGCAAGGGCCAGAGAGGGATGTGATTTATTCTCCCCCTAGAATATGGGTGCTCCAAACTCTCATTTGTGCTGCACCAACCAACTCAAAAAGCAGAGCCTGTGCTCAGCATACAAATCTTGCCTTGTAGATCATATCTTGGTAGGTTCAAGGTGGATTTTACCAGGGAGTAGGGATGTCATAGCTTGTCAAGTGTGTATGTGTGTGTGTATGTGAGGTTACAGGGCAGGAGCCAGGCCATTTGGCAGACACCATCCTCTCTCCTGGCCCCAACTTGAGTGGTTTCCTCCCTTCCATCCATACCTAAGCAGCACTTTAAGTATTTACAGCTATGAAGAATTAAAGCCAGTAATGTGCACCCAAGAAAAAATTCAGGTCTTCCAAAAAACATCACAAAAGGAAAGTCACATTTCTTAGTAACCTTACCCTTTTTTACTTTTTAATCCTTTTTACCATGACATGACTGAGTACCTCCAAGCCATTGACCCCAGCATAATGTAGTTTTAAATACATTAACTTGGGTAGTAACAGCAGTCTGGCTGCAAAAGCTTAGATTTGGCTGTGGCAGAAACTCCCACTTAAAAAGCCTGGCAAATTAGGTCAGGCTCTGAGCTCTGTGCTGGCAACTCCAGATTGCTGCCAACACCATCCTGGAGGGCTGGAGGGCAACTCTAACTTCAGCTGTCTTGAAATCATCACCACCACACTGACAGGGTGAGTGCACAGCTTCAGGCTGAAAAGTTCTTCTTTAACTTATATGAAAATACATTTAACTGGTGAGTAACTTCAGATACCTCACGGGAAACAGCAGATATATTACTTTGTTTGGTGACAACGAGACCTTGGCACAGCAGATAATTTATTTTACAGAGAGACTGAGATGATTGGAGGTTCAGTACTGCCCATCTTAGCTGTTGCAGATCAGTGCTTAAATTCTGCCTACTGGCAGCTCACAGATTTCCCAAGGAGAGTGGAAGACAAATCAGTCATGATCTCCTTGTCTGGGGCATCTTTGCATTCTCTCCTCATGTGCCTTGCCATGTTACCCGTGCTTACAGGCCACATTTACATTGGGAAAGCTACTTGCAGAGACACCCAAGCTCACCACACTCAAGCTGTTACTGGAGCAGCACAATTAATAATCACTTTGGCAGATCTCTACCCAAACAAATTAGACTTGTCGGGAAGCAGCTGATTATGAGCCGAAGAACAGCTTGGAGGTTACACCACTTTCCACATCACAGATTGACTCTCTGCATGGAGCTACATGATCACTGTGTGGATATCCCAGCCCTCACAGTGCTGTCTTGGAGCTCTTCCCATTGGGCTCTTTTGTGCAACCTCGTGCAAAAAGTAGGGTATGGTACCCTATGAGCATAATAGAGTTGTGGAATCATAGAATCATTTTGGTTGGAAAAGGCTTTTAAGGTCATCAAGTCCAACTGTAAAATAACTCACGGGAAACTACACAGTCAAGGGGGAACATGTTGGTCCAGAAAGAGCTTTGCACTGGGGTTGCTCGCTCACAGACCAGGTTGGAGGAGCTCACAGCTCAAGGATGACTACACTTCTCTGATGCTGACATACAGTTAGTTTTTCCTTGTGCATGAATTTAGGTTGGTAGCTGGCACGCACATGTATTTGACTTACTGTTTTTACTAGTTTCAGAAAGCTATCAGAGTCAGGTAGTGGTTTACAATGACATACCAAAACTTACAGAACAATATATAGAATCATAGAATCATAGAATCATTCAGGTTGGAAGAGACCCTTGGGATCATGGAGTCCAACCATCAGCCCTACTCTACAAATTCTCCCCTAAATATCCTATATCCCTCAACACCACATCTAATCTACTCTTAAACATAGTCAGGGATGGCAACTCCGCCACTTCCCTGGGCAGCTGATTCCAGTGCCTGACCACTCTTTCTATGAAAAATTTTTTCCTCCTGTCCAGCCTAACCCTACCCTGCTGCAGCTTGAAGCCATTCCCTCTCCTTCTATTGCTAATTACCAGTGAGAAGAGACCAGCACCAACCACTCTGCAATGTCCTTTCAAGCAGTTGTAGAGAGTGATGAGGTCTCCCCTCAGCCTCCTCTTTCACAAACTAAACAGTCCCAGCTCCCTCAATCTTTCCTCGTAAGATTTATTCTCGAGGCCTTTCACCAGTTTCATTGCCCTCCTCTGTACTCACTCCAGCCCCTCCAGATCTCTCTTGTGCTGAGGTGCTCAGAATTGCACACAATACTCAAAAATAGGAATATAAAGTATCCCTAAAGCAAAGTGACATTGTCAAGAAGTTGTCCCACTTTCACACTTGCCAGTGGCTGGCCAGTGCAGCTGGCTGTGTAGCTAACACCTTCCGTATGGGGATAGAGAGAAAAGAAGTTTGAATCATGCCTTTTAAGGCATTTTTCTATCTGGAACATCCCCCAGCCTGCACAGTACCCAAAGCAAGGCAGGAGCTGAAGCACACGTTTTGGATCTACACATTTGCTGCAGACTGAGAGTGAAGAAATTTATCAGCTAACAATATTCTGGGTGCAATGATTTGTCTGAAGTCAGTTCCTGCCCCTAGAGTGCCTCTGCAGCTCTTTTGTGTTTGTTGTAATTCCTTAAAAGGGTGGGAATAAGACCTCCAACCCTTTTTTTCAGTTTTTCACTTTTTTGTTTAAGCTTCTACTACCACAAACCATCATGCACTGATGAAAGACAGAATGTGCAACTCTGAAATGCAGTTTAAATTGGTTGGGAACCAAAAGGACAAGGAAATGTAGAGTGAAAAAAAACTTGAATATGCCTGGAAGAAATGGTCATCTTTTTCAGAATTGCACCTGGTAATTTTATCATTGTAACAGAATGCAGTGTCATAACATGGACACTGCTGTTACTTATATACTGTTTCATAAAGGTGACAGAAAGCGCATCTCATGGCGCCTCTTAAAAAAATAAGGAATTTAACTGCCTCAATAACGTTTGGAAACTCGAGATAAGGCCAAAGCCCCATGTCTTATATTAACAAATTACTAGCTCCTAAAGCAGGCCTGCATAGCCTATTGCACAATTAGTGACAGATACGGCGCCTGTGACATATTCAGTGCATGGAAAATAGAACTGGTCTGTATGATGCATGATGACTGGGTAATGAGTGTAAGTAATGCTCTGTTTGTACATCTGAACAAAGCAAATCATGCAATTAGTCTTCCCCATAATCCCTCTGTCACCTCTGGGCTGTCGTACTTCTCTACCTTGCTTGGGGTAGAGGAGTGGAGAGGAGAAAAGGAGCTGCTGGGAAAAAAGAAAGACAAAGGTGGAAAGAAAAAAGAGCTGTTCCCAACACCCAGGCTGGGTGACTCGGGTGCCATATTCTGTCCTGTGATTTTTCTGTTGCAGTGGCTAATGCTCTTTCTCATCCAGGTGTGTCAGTACCTCTCCATTAGTCCCTTCCCTGGTTCCTTAGCAATCAGCACGTCTGATCCACGTGTCTCACCCTAGACAATGTTGTTCCTGCTTTTCTTTCTCCCCACCAGCCCTTACTCAGGCCCCAGGTCATAGATAATTCTATGGAAAAAGCAGCCCAATGCTAAGGAGCTGTATCTTTCTACTTCTCCCTGCACCATCTCACCACCTTCTCCCCCAAAAACCACGTAAACAAACATTCAAAAAGCAAAAGAAAAGACAAGAAAAAAAGAAAAGAAAACAGTTCACTGAATTATTAGGGAAGGAGTAGGGAAAAGAACACAGAACACAAAAACAACAAATCCACCAGAGTAGACTGTGCAAAACTTTGCTAGGAAGTAGAAAATGTTCAAGGGGAAAGAAAATGTGATTTGAGGAAATGGGCATCAACTAAGGAGATTAGTGCTCATCATGCTGCAAGCACAGAAGAAACAGGGAGGAACTTAAGGGGGGAACTATATGAAATCTATACAGTCATAACTCCCAGTGAGTTGACAGCTAGGGGCTTTCAAATAAACCAGCTGGCAGGTCCAGACCAAACCAAATCAAAGCAAGATGTTTCTTCAGACAACAGATTAATCTGTAGAACTCCCCACTCCTTCCATCTCCGTGTCGAACTTTACTTTTTATTTCTCCCTCACAGTCCAGAAAACATTATTTTCTTTTTTGACCTCCATCCTCTTGCACATCTCAGAAACCTTCTCCATGATATTTTCCTCATGTGTATCCATTTGAGGTCCCAGTATCATCACTGTAGCTAGTTGGGTTTGATCTTGACTCTTCTAGTAACTTCTAAGGAAATCAGAAGTGAAGTCCACGCTGGGAAGAAAGGAGAGGTAAGAAGAACATATTTTATTATTTGGTTTTATTTCTTATTACCCTACTCTGATTTGATTGGACTGGATTAACTTAATTTTCCTCAGGTTGAGTCTGTTTTGCCTGTGATAGTAATTGGTGACTGATCTCTCCTTATCTTTATCTCAGCCCACGAGCCTTTTGTTATATTTTGTCTCCTCTGTCCAGTTGAGGGAGTGACAGAGTGGCTTTGGTGGACATCTGGCATCCACCACAGTCATTCCCTATACCTTGTACAGTGTAAATGCAGAAGATGGTGACCTGCAGATAGCAGCTGACACAAGATTCATACCAAGATTTCCCCTTCTGCTCAGCTTGGGAGGGAAGTTGTAAACTGGTTAACTGTCTGCAGCCCAGGAGGTGCTGGACTAGGATTCAGGTATTTCAAATATGTTATCTGTCATCTTGCTCTGTTGCCTCTGAGTATATCAGTAAGTTTCTCAGGGTCAGTGGGATGTCCTCAAAGCCCATAAATCCTGAAAAAATGCTCATCTCCCTTAGTGTAGAAAGTGACACTGTAGAAACTCCAGAGGCAGTGTCTCCTCCTGGCAGTGGAGGGGAGAGGGTGCGGGTGGTGAGACTGGCATGAGAAACCTACAAGAGTCATTTGAAGATTTTCACACTCTTGTTAAGCAAAGCAGGATGAAAAGCAACCTTCTTTAATCTTTAGTAAAGAGCAAGCTAGCTGAGGACTTCACAGGGAAATGCAAAATGCTGAAAGATATCCTGGAAATAAATGATACATTTGACCTCAGGTCAAACACAAGAGAGAGAGAATGAGCTTCAGATAAGAAAGCTGCAGGTAGGAGGGAGGCTAAAATACGAGGGGAAACATGGGGCCAGGGTAGAAACAAACAGTAAAAATACATTCTTTGTTCTTCAGCTTTAATTTCTGGATGGGTGGCTGAGCTTTTCTGTGGGGGAGGTTGTGTGTGTGTGCTTTAGCCTTGGAGGGTTTCTGTTGTGGTTTTGTTTGTTTCAAGGAATAGAGAAACTTCTGCAAAGTGGTGGGTGGACAGGAGTTTTTTGCGTTTTATCTGATACTTACTCCCAGAAAAGAGGGAATTCCTTGGATTTACATGGAATAAACGTTACATAAAGCTACTGTAAATTGCAACAACTCAGGATAATTTCATTGGAGAAATGACCATTCAGCTCCTTCAGATGCTTGAAAATCTGTGCATAGGATGTTTTAAAATGTTACTTTTGTTCAGTCAAGACATTTTCATTTCTGCAGCACTCAATTCTGAGATCATCCCACCTGCTACCTACTTAATTTCCCTGCCCTTTTGGCAGCATAGTATCTAGTAACTTATATTTCATGGAATAGTAAGACTGGGGAAAAAAAACTGTTTCGTGCTAAAAAGTCCTGAATCATCAGATTGACTCTGATTTTCCTCCTGAGTGCAGTGAGAGAATTAGTTATCACAAAATTTACCTGTAATTATCGTCAATTCTTTAGCAAAGCTTAACAACTCATTCCCTAGGGTCAGCAACTGGAGATGGCATGCACACAGGCCCTGGATGATGCATTTGGGTTGGACCAGGGGTGGACTTGGCAACCGCCATGGTTAGGAATGAACTTGTTAAGAGATGATTGTTCTTTTCCCACTGATGGGTGGGCAGGAACTGGGAGTTCCCCTCTGACTCAGATACCAGGTGCTGCTGGTATGAAAGTTGTCTGAACATTGCGTTGTAGAAAGCTTCTGCTGACTTTCACGGAGCTTACTCTAGCGTCTTTAATCTCTAACTTGAGAAAGAAAACGTGATCCACCCGTTGCCCTTGCCAGCCATGTTTGCCACAAGAGTCTCCTTGGTGACCCTCACCTTACTCAAAGAACTAACTAGCTCAGTGCAGAAATTACCAGGCAAAAATGCCTCATAATAGGTTTTGCAACAGTTCAGTGAGGTGACTCTAATAGTCCCTTCTGACCTTCGTGGTTGTGATTCGTTGAGCATTTACCCCTGTGGTCATAGGCAATCAGGTCTGGCAGAGGTGGGGTTAGAAACCAGGAGATCCTGCATCCCTTTCAGTTCACAGACCACTAGATTAGCCTTTTCTCACTATTTACATAATAGTAGAACCCTATTAAATCCAATTTTCAGATTGGAAAGGGACAGTCATGCTGGAATCTTTCTCCAGTGTATTTATCCTTTTAGTTTTGTCCAGCTTTTTATGCTCAAGCCTATTAGGTGACTTTAGCAAATGAAAGCCCAGTGAAGCTGAGATCCTTGTCTCAGAAAACTAAGGATTTCTCTTGCTCTTTTTTTCCCTTTTCAACAGCAATTAAAGGAAAAAATGTCCCCTTATTACAGCCCATCACCTGCTGAATCATCAGTCGATATCCTGCCTGTGTGTGGGAGGATTTTTAAAAATATTAGATTCATTATTCCCTGACCTCATGATTTATTTTGTGATCCTTTGCAGGAAGGAAATGCAGTAAGGTGGCAAAGTGGGGGACTGAAATCAGGAGCGCATTGTAATAGATTGAGCAAATGGTACCCTAGATGATAGAAAACTGCAGGCAGGAGGAAAGGAAATACCAGGGCTGTGTGAAAGATGCCAGTGTGAAATATGCCAATTTAAGTTCTCCTGATTTTGGCAGATAAAAACCCATAAGGTTGTATTCGAGGTAGGTTTCCTTTCTCAGAGGTCTCACTGAAGCCACAACATCAGGTAGAGCCCAGCACCCTATGCACAACTGAAGGGGGAAGTGCCTGGTGGTCTTGCCAGCTGCATATATGTGCTGGTGAGCCTTACCACACACTTTGAGCAAGTCCTAAGATACTTTTCTTATTTGCACTTGGATATTTTCTGGAGCTGACTAGCTTCCAGTGATTATTCCAAAGGCTTCAGATGATGAGGAACAATCTCACTCACCCACCTGACAGCACCTGCTTCAGACTGACCACTCCTTTAAGAATGGTTTTTCTATTTACTACGCATTCAGCAACCCAGGTTTTGACAATGCTCCTCCAGGCTCTGCCCTGGGGGTACCACTGCAGATCAGAGACAGGCTGCCTTTGAGGAAAACAGATAAAAAGCCCAGTGTTAACCTCCAGGTTTCTGCTTGACTTTGTATGACGTCTTCTCAAAATCAATTTAGTTCTTTTAAATCATTCCTGAAGATGTTCAGAGGGTGTGGCTCTGCTGTGTACTTTGCAAACTGGGAACTCTTCCATGTTCTTGTGGTGTATGAGTAAGTACCCAAAATGCCTGGATGCTTTCTATACAATTGACATTGGCCAAAAGGGCCCTCACAGAAGCAGTTTCCCCAGCAGCAGTCTGGCTTCAGTCACAGTTAGCACTGGGAAAGGAGAGTTGTTCTGAGGAGGTAAACACATTTTCTGAGTGCACACCAATGCCAATCTTCAGAGAATTTCATGCAAACCAGGGCTGACATAACTTCAAAGACTGAAACAATCCCTGAGGTGTGATGAATTTATCAGGTATTTCACTGGATAAGCCTCTTCTCTCTCAACTCTTTGAGTTTTCCTGGCATGGGATAACCATAGAACAAACCATCTTGCCTATGCACGTTCAGTTAAGATCAGTTGAATTAATTTCTCTTAATTAAGACAGTTATTACTCTGCCAATTGCCTCTGGATTTTTACATCCTGCAAACCCCGACTGCAACATGTAGTATAGGTCTGAGCGCACAAAAAATATCAGCTGAAGTTTGCTGCTAAAAATAAGTAGGAAAGTCATGTGGAAATAGGTCTCATATCTTTCTACATCACTTTCTCCAACCTCACTGCTGGTAAGTCTTCAGAGAAATATTTGTCTTCATTTTCAGCTTCTTTAAAAGGAAAGTTTTAGCCGTTTCCACTTTTTTTTCATCCTTAGTTAATCTTATGGCAAGTAAACCAGCAAAGTTCAAACTCAGTCTGAGACCAATCCAGAGAAGCACTTAACAGTGTGAAATGTCCTCCTGGCTTCCAGAGGGATTGCTTGAATCTTTCAGCTTGTGTTTGTGCTTAAGTGCTTTGCTGCTGGGCAGCTTCTGATCTCTTCATCTGAAAATGTGACCTCAGGAATGTATCCCAGGTGGTTGCCAATTTGGCTCCCAGGGAGGCAGGAGAAAGGAAGGTGGTGCATCATCTCAGGGTGTTTTTTTGGCACTCAGCTACAGACATCCAGATAGCAACAGAGGGGCTCTGAGAGGTAACTGCTGTTAATCCACCCATGGCACTGGGAGATGCGGCTTCCCTGGCTCTGCTCTGTGCCTCTGCTGGATGCTGCAGCAGAGAGAACAGAGCAGAGACTCAACTGCCCCATAAATTCATTCCAAAGCCAGTGTCACCACTTGCTCTAGATGATATGACACGTTATGACACGTTGTGAGGTGCAACTGATGAGGCACAGACACGCAGCCCCTTCCCCCAAACATCCTACCCAGAAGGGCAGTGAGGACACCAAATCCGGGCACAACACAAAGCCCCGTCGCTGTTTGCAAAGGCACAAGGGTTTTAGAGTCCTTCAGCAGATGCCGTTGCCAGCACAGTGTCCTGGTCGGACTGGTGGTCAGATGGTGCTGCATGGGCCCCCTCCACCCCCTTCTTGGGAGCTGTGGTGCTTTTTCATTATATAACAACAGCTCCTCCAGCGCTGCCCTGCTCTATCCGATTACTACGGAGGATGAAAAACATTGTTATTTTTAACAGCTGGATCAAGGCTCAATGAGCTTAAAAAGATATTGAAAAGCAGCTGCTTCCGTGACGCTTTGAAGTCAGTGGTGGTCAGTCCACAAGCTGTTTGCCTCTCTTTGGAGGCTGCTTTTCCATGTCATTTCTGTTGCCTTGCAGTTATAAGTGAGAGGCTGAGCCCTTTTTCCATAAATGTTGTAAAATACTTGGTTCCATTCCCCCAGACAATGCAACAGGAGCTTTCCAGGAAGTTCCTTACCATCACATCAGAGAAAATAAAATAACACTGGTGCTACTGGAAGGAAATACCTCAATCTCTAGCCTATTTTTCACGTAGAACATCTGTCCCTAAACATCTATTGGCAGTAGTGCTTCATATGTTGTGCAATATTAACATTATTTATCCAACATCCAACCCACTCTTGACTTCCAAGGGTTGGTATTACTGCTACATTAAAGGAAGTACGAGAGTGAGATCCTTCCAACAGTGGCATTCCTGACGGACACTTCTGTGCTTAGACAATATTGAACATACTGTAATGTAAGCCATTACAGTACATAGTTTGAGCAGAAAGAGTTTGAGCATTTGAGGATGATAAAAGAAGTGGGGGGGGGAGGTGAGGGGTGGGGAAAGTAGTGATTTGTTCCCATCCCTCTAAAAAATGACCTTTCATTCTTGATCTGATCCATATTCATAAAACTCAGACCCAGAATCTGATCTTCCTAAAGATCCTCCTGCACCGGCAGGAGCACACAGCAGGGACAGGACTCTCAGAATGGACTGTGTTAAGGGCACACAGATTAGCAGGTCATCAAGATCCCAGTGCATCTACCTGAAGTTCCACAAGACACCCAGACATGGAGAAGAATGGTTATGACCTGATGATTCACGACCTGATGATTCACAGATGTGAGACAAGATGGAGACACTGATCATGGCCAGACCTGAAAGAGTACAAAAATGCATTTGGAAGCCTACACACTCCGAGAGAAATTTGGGAGACCCAAGAAAGGCTTGACAGTCAGTGTTACTTGTCCTCCACATCATTGCAATGGATTTTGGATCTAACATTTTGCTACCAACCTTGTGATGTCCATCTGCAGGGTTGATGTCTGGTCACCACAAACCTGCTGCTCATGAGTGCGAGACTGAGAGTCTGAATCAGTGAAAACATTTTTTCTTTCAGTTTGTATTTTAAGAATGATCACCCTCCATCATGGATATTGCCATGACTGTATGTGGAAAGGTTTTAGAGGGTTGTTTGTCCAATCTCAGAAACAAAGACACAATGCCTGGAAATGACTGATGCAAGCTTCTATTAAGGGAGACTTACATTTCAGCAGAGTTAGATGATGATTAAAATAAAGTTAATTTGATCTTGTAATCACAGATAGCAATTGTTTCAGGAACAGCATCATCTAAAAGATCTGGTACATATCATCTTGATATTTACAAATAAACATCGAAGTGGAATTTGAACTCTGGCTAAAATGAAAATTGAAGGAGAGTCACCTTCTATGGTCCAGTGACCACACTGCATTGATCACCAGCAAATGCTTTCTCTTTTGGTAATTTTGGACAAGTAAGTAGTTGCAAATTAACGAGGCTTATATTTCAGATTCTTTCATTGTATAATGTTATCTTCTTTTAAGTGCAAAAAATTGTGAGTCACATGCTTAAAGTAGTAAAATTATCTTTAAAATAACGAAATTACATTCAGGAGTTGAAGAGCTATCCTTGGGTAGGATCTGTTTCATACAAAACTTCTGTGTCTCCATCTCTTTCACACTCAAAACAAGAAGGTCTCAAAAAAAAAAAAAGGATTTCTGTACTTTTGGTCACTTCCCAGACAGCTGGCACAGAGTAAGTGACACACTGTGAAGCACCTCGCTACCATCCTTCATGACTGCTGTGTCCATGCAAGTAATCACAATTTCTGAAGGATTTATTGTGGTGGGAATGACCTCAACGGTCCACTGAGAGCAATCTATCTCACCTTTCACATGAGATCTTCTTTTGTAGCTGCTCTTCCTCCTTCTATTTATAGTGTTAGCGTAGAGAAACAAAAAAACTCAGGCGCTTTCATCCTCTGGTTCATATTCTTTTACCCCATTATCATTCAAAATTACAAACTAAACTTATCCTAAATTTGGTAGCCAAAAGAAGCCAGAGGAATTAATATCCCCAAAGTACTTGCTTCTCCATACTGACTGTAAAGGCAGCCAAAGTTGACCCCCTCAGCTGCACACATCTACAGCAGAGATATGATAATGAAGGTGAGATAAATGGCAATTGGGGCATTATGGATTAGCGAACCCCCAGTCAGGATTTGTGCTGTTGCAAGGAAGAGTTCAGGACTGAATTCCCCTGGGAACCATTCAGATAATGAGGGGAGGAACTGCTTGCTTCAAGGATGAGATCTCACTTATCTAAGGCAGAAAAAGAAAGGAAGAATAAACAAATATATGAAGAGATAAAGCAGTTCGCCCAGCGGATCTGCCAGCCACTGTGGAATATGATCTGGAGATTTATAAGCTTGTTTAATTTATATGTTTGCTTATCAGTGATGAGCTTGATGATGTTGTCTTAAACTTTATAGAGTGCCAAGTGTTTCAGACTGCTCTATAAAAAGTAAATTAAAAATAAACAGATTTTGCCTGTTGTGGCTGATTACCCTGGTGCTGCGTCCTGGAAAAGCTGCAAAGAAGCCCAAGAACACTCACCCCCACTATTGCTTTTTAATATACCTATTTTTCTTTTCATGTAGCACCAACTCTGAAATACAAGGCGTAAGGGAGTCACAGAACAGCCCACAAAACATCAGGATTGTTGTTTGATGACATAATCACAATTTATTTTTATTCTCCTAGACAGTAAAGCCTGAGGACATGACTACTCATAAAATATAACTTTCCAAGAGAAGAAGTCGGAGTTTACGACTGCTTGGATTTGGTGTGCAAAGTACTTGCAGAAAGCAGCACTTTGAGAATATTACTATGTAGGGAAGGTTGAGGTCAATGCCAGCAGATGTTTTCTAGGTCCTCTCCTAGAAAAGGAACAGTTAGATATCCCAGATGACTAAAGAAAGAAATACTGATGAGATGGGAAAGCAGTTTGCCCTTTCTTGTGGTACTGTATGCTACACTCCAAGTAGCCTGGTATTATTTTCAAGATTTACTTTTGGGTTTTGTGAGGGCTGGAAACTCACTGGAACATCTCAGGCTTGTGATAATGAGCAATTGACTAAAAGTTAATGCTTGGGAAAACTGGAAGGCAGGTGGGTCAACAGCAATGTAAGCTTCCTCTTAGGCCTGACAGCAAGTTGCCTGGTCTCCATTCGTTCCAAATCCCACAGTGGCATAGATTAGGTGCATAGGTATTATTGGTTTCAAGGTATTACATTCTCAAATGCCTTTTAGGATCTGGGCTGTTCTGAACATTTTGCAATTTCCAAATGTGCTCTGGTATTCATGACATTTACATTTCATTAGCATTCATGCAAGTAACATCTTGTCTATAGCATTATATGGCAAGATTTTAAGGACTGCCATCAAACATTTTCATCATAGATGGTCTGCAGGCCTGGTTAAAATCCAGTGGTGTATAAGACACATTTTTGGGGGGCTAAAACAGAAGAGTAAATATGGTGACTGTTCGTATGGGATGAGTGAGAGCATCAGGGTGACAGCCCATGGAATCAGTGGGCTGCTTTGAGCAGCAAAACCTAAGGGTGCAGGAGATATCAACCTCAGCACCTCTTGGCTTTGGCTGTCTGAGCACCTGGGGAAGGAGGAAAGAATTATCACAAAACTATCTAATGGTGTAACAGAGCAGAGATGCTCTCCTGGGATGGAGGAAAGAGAGCTGAGACCTGTGCAGCTCCTGAGCACCAAATTCACTGGGAAATTGAACATCCTCACTGGTAAGCTTAGGGAGCCTGGATTAGATGAGTGGACAGTGGACAGTAACTGAGAACTGACTAAATGGCAGAGCTCAGAAGGTTGTGATCAGCAGCGCAGAGTCCAGTTGGAGGTCCATAAAAAGTGGTGTTCCCCAGGGGTCAGTACTGGGTCCAGTCTTGTTCAGCATATTCAGCAACGACCTGGTTGAGGGAACAGAGCATCCCCGAGCAGCTTTGCTGATGGCCCAAAACTGGAAGAGGTGGCTGACACATCAGAAGGCTGCGCTGACATACAGCAAGACCTGGATAGGCTGGAGAGTTGGGCCGAGAGAAACCTGATGAAATTCAACAAGGGCAAGTGAAGGGTGTTGCACATGGGCAGGAATAACCCCCTGCACTGGCACAGGTTAGGGGCTGAACTGATGGAAAGCAGCTCTGCAGAGAATGAACTGGGAGTCCTGGTGGACAACAAGTTGACCATGAGGCAACAATGTACCTTTGTGGCCAAGAAGGCCAATGATGCATTAAAAGGAGTGTGACCAACAGGTTGAGGGAGGCTATTCTCCCCCTCTACTCTACTCTCTCAACCATCCACTGGGTTGACGGTTGGACTAGATGATCTTAAAGGTCCTTTCCAACCTAGACAAGTCTAATGACGATACTATGATTCTCCTCTGCCCTGGTGAGGCTACCTCTGGAGTTCAAGAAAAACAAGAAACAACTGGAGAGAGTCCAGTGGAGGTCTACTAAGAAGATCAAGGGATTGGAGCATCTCTCTTGTGAGGAAAGGTTGAGAGACCTGGGTCTGTTTATCCTGGAGAAGAGAAGACTGAGAGGGGATCTTATCAATGTTTATCAATATCCAAAGGGTGGATGTCAAGAGGATAAAGCTGGACTCTTCTCAGTGGTGCTCAGTGACAGTACAAAGGGCAACGTGCACAAAGTAGAACACAGGAAATTCCATATCAATATGAGGAAAAAAAAATTCTTTCCTTTGAGGGTGCCAGAGCCCTGGAACAGGCTCCCCCAGAGAGGCTGTGGAGTCTCCTTCTCTGGAGATATTCAAAATCTGCCTGGATGCATTCTTGTTCAACCTGCTCTGGGTGACCCTGCTTTGTCAGGAGGGTTGGACTAGATGATCTCTGAGGGTTCCTTCCAACCCCTACCATTCCATGACTCTGTGATTCTGTAGACTTTGGTTTCTGAAACAAGAAAACTCTCTCTCCCTCTGCCGCTTCCTGCTGTGTTCAGAATCCCAGCATGACGCTGGTATATTTACACTGTCTCTTTTGGCCCTGTGCTTAACCAGTAAATAGTGCCCCTCCAAGGCAAATTTCAGCGCAGAAACTTAACAGAGCTCTACTGGTGGCTTCCCTCAGTCTTTAATCTGGGAAAAACCTCAGGCTACTATTTTCAGGTTCCCACTGATTCAAGCTTTATGTAGTTCCATTTCCTGCATCATGAAAGGTGAAGTGGTGATATTTCTCTGTCTTGGAGCAGTGTCTCCTTTATTAATGTTTTGGAGGTGCAGGTACTATGGTAACGAGCACTACAGTCAGTGCCTAAAGAGGAATTTACATTGCCAGAGACATGCTGTCTTTGAACAACTTGACACATCTGCCTCATGAGCAGCAGTTTGATTCTCTGCTGGCCCACAGGAAAACTCAGCTGAGTTGCAGCTGGATCAGAAAATGCAGTTCCATCAGGATTTCTGAGGTAATCTAAGGCAGAGTTATCTACAATGCAAGTGAGAATGAGATAATACCTAGAGGTTTCAGGAAGGAGCAATATTTATCTGAAGTTACCTGTTCTGAGCAAAACATTAGGAAAAGCAAACCTTGTGTATATCACATAAGCAGAAATAAAGGCTCTCTCCAAATAGGAAGGACTAATGTACTTCTAACCCTGTCAGTCTTCAAGGTATTTTGAAATACTGGCAGCTTCTGGTGATTTCATTTTCCCAAGGAACAAAAAATGCTTTGCCTTCTTTCATGCAACTTTAATTGTGCAAGGAAGAAATCATAAAATCAAATTCAACTTGGGAATAAGCTGACTGAAACAAACAGACTACCTTGAGTTGAACGTAAGTGCTGGAATTTCTTTACTTTGCATAGCCATAAAACTTTACATTGTTTTCTTTTTTAGTAAGTTTCACTGACTTTAACTCATATATTTTCTAGGAGAAAATGAAAGAGTTCAAATCTGTGACAGAATATTCATTAATCCAACTCCAATAATGACAGCAAAAATACAGAGACAATGAAAAAACAGAAAGCAAACAGAGACATAGTAGCTGAAGAGAAATACAGAGCAAAAGTACTGAAAGAATAAAATAGACCAAAAAAAAAGAAAAAAGAAAAGAACAAAACAGGTAAAAAGAGGGAGGAGACAGAAGATATTTTCAAGATTCAAAGAACCAGAATAGGAATTAACAAAATGCAGTTAAGCAAGAATCAAAACCCATCATGACCTAACATGAGGCAGTAAAAATGGGCACTCTAAACTGCTGGTTTGCTGTCCTTAGGAAAAAACACTAGGAAATGATGGATGTACAGAGATCTGTCTGTTGATTTTAAAATTAAAATCCTGATATAAACACATGGAGGGAAAGGCTACTATTTCAATAGATTTCTACTGAAATCTGTTTCACCGTGTCCTGGTTTCAGTTGGGATAAGGTTAATTTTCTCTCTAGTAGCTGCTGTCTTTTGGATTTGGTATGAAAATAAGGCTAATAACACACATTGTTTTAGTTGTTGCTAAATGATGTTTACATTAGTCAAGGACTTTTTCAGCTTCCCATAGAAGCTGAGAGGGAACATAGACAGAACAAGCTGGCCAAAAGGATATTCCATACCGTTGATGTCATGCTCAGCACATACATGGGGGCTGGCTGGGGGGACAGGAAACCACGATGGCTGCTCACGACAGGCCAGGCAATTGGTCAGTGTGGGGTGAGAGTTACTTGTGTTGTTTGACTTTACTATCCTTTTACCATTATTATTATATTTTCTTGTAATTTTTTTTTCCTCTTCTGATACTGTGGTAGTAAACTGTCTTTATCTCAACCTATTGTGGGGGGCGAGGGGGTTTGTTTGTTTTTTCCTCTCTCCTTTTCTCCCTCTTCTCACTACCTTGCTGGGAGGGAGAGAGAGAGTGGTGTATGGTCCTAGTTGCTGGCAGGAGAATTAGAAACATAGAGATTTGTGCCAGCAATAGTAAGGAGAACCAGAAAATTAAGCTGAGATGGAAAAGGAAACAGAACCATGTCATTAACTTTACCTTCCAGGTATTTACAAAGGCGACATATGGACAACATGCTAATGTAGTTTTTATTGTGTGTACCCCCCCCGTGACTGTCAGCTTCACAGGGTGAGGATGTGTGTTACAGATGCTCAGCTGGTGCTTCACCTTAGGTTTAATAGCTGCAGTTGGTGGAGTTCTGATAATTAGAATGGGCAGGGGGCTATAGCTTTTTTTAAGATATTGTCTAATCCCAGTTTGGATTATTACAATGGTGAAGTACACAAATAACAAGAAAAACTTGCAAAAAAGACAAATTTTCATTTTTAACTAATTAAAGAGGAACCTGCAAAAACTTCTGACAGGTCCTTAAAATAGTGGTCAGGAGTCACTGGCAGTAAAGATAATTTCATACAAATACACTTAATTTTTTTTTCAAAAACCAGCATTTTAAAAACTTGTTATTATTTTGCTGACATCACCAACACAATAAAATTGTATGAGTCCAGTGAGCAATAGAATTTAAATGTTTAGAATATGAAGTGCCTTAACACGCTTTCCCTCTCACACCTTCTGTATTTAGAAACAGAAAGAACAGAAATGTATATGAAACATTATTCTGATGGATCAAATGGCCTAGTATCACTTTAGGATACATGGGATGCATCATCTGAGGTTTCTGGCTGGTTTTAAGTCTGTTGACTATCACAGTCATATGATAGTAACATATTCGCACCTACGAATAGCCTCATATTCTCCCATACTGAAAAAAATATGTTTAACAGAGGAATGTAAATTAGACATGGAGCTATTCCTTCTCAAGACAACAGAAAGAAAAAAGCATTTTCTAAAGACAATTCAGCCTACTGAAGATCTCAGCTGCCATCTGGAGACACCCGTCCCTTTTCATTCACCAGAGCAGTAGCTTGGAACAACGACAGGACCAAAACAAGGATGGATAAATCTGAACATCGAGCAAGCTCCTTCTCTGCAAAGTCTGTGTGGTCTCTGAATGTTTAATCATATCAAACAGGAAGCCTGACATATCTAGAAGGAGTTGGCAATCAACTTTTGTGTGGATAACTTTTTGCCAGACATGTAACAGTAGGGGTGCTCAAGATAAATAATGACATATTTGTGGGTGGAGTGCCCTGGGAGGCTATGAATTGTCCTAAGGGTAACTCCTAATTGGGATGATGCTATTCCTCTTTTATCTTGAAACAAGGACTCTGTTTCTCTTCACTGAGGCCCTCACGCTCTTATATTCTGTAATTAAACAATAGTCCTTACTATTGAGACTTTTACTGTATCAGAATTTGGCCATGGTATAAACTTGAATGCATAATCCACTACAGTCAATCATTTCATTCCACAGTGCCAAAACAAAGGCGAGATTGTGGTCAGGGTAAAAAGACATCAGCAGATATGGATAGATCTGAATGACTCAGTGCCCATGTAAATCAACAGGAGATACGTACTTAGTGTTTTGGAAATCTAGGCCAGAGGGTAGGAGGGAAAGTGGACTTATTCTCCATTCCTCTTGGATTTTCCTTTCTCTTTTTCTTCATGCCTTCTGCTGTGGCATAATATGGTGAATCAGCACCGTTCCCTAGGCCTTCAAAAGCAAACTAGTTCCCCCTGACAAAATAAACTAACTGTGTCTGGACATATTTCAGTAAATTCCAATTAATGTTGGAATTCCACTTAATGTTTCCATCTTTAGATCAGAGGTCAGAATAAATGTGTTGCTTTTCATAGCATGTGATGAGAAAGATCACTTCAACAGCCAGCATCACATGAAGGTGGACAAAATCTGGTTGTCAGCCCAGTAGATCATGTTAGATCTGACAACCACAGTGAGATTTATCCTGAGAGCAATTCTGTGAGTTACAGGAACACTGTCCCCCCTGCTTTAGAGCTCAAGAACTGAGGGTACAGCATAGACCAAGTGAAGGTTGGGGAAGTGGACTCAAAGACTAATTATCTATCATTTAATGTCAAACTGAAAGAAGGTTCTGCAAGAATCTATCCCATCCTGTTAAATGCTTCTTTAATAAGTTGGATGAAGGGATATAGAATGTCCTTATTGAATTAGGAAGTAATATGAAACCGGAAAATGTTTGCAAACAGTTGGAGGCTTAGGATTCAAAAAGATCTTAGAAAAATGGATAGAATTAATGTAAAAGGACAAAGATGAAATCAAAGTCACCTATTCAGATAGGCATTATCATTCCATGAGATATTGGGCAGCAGCACTTCCACCTGAGATCCATAACTGTACTTTTTGGGCACAGCAGTCCTTACCGTGAGTGGAAATTGCTCCCATAAGAACTAAAAAATCTCTGTGAATCCCATCAATCTTTATCCTAAAAATAATGTTTTCTTCAAAACTGTCTGTGAATACTTACCATGTGGCTACGGCAGCATTTAATCATGCACCTGTTAAAAAGACAGTGTGTGGGACCTGGGTTTCTTCCTTCAGGAAGAGGAAGAAGTGGGAACAGAGAAGTTACCGCATTTCTCCTTCTGCGTATGGAAGGAGAGGCAGTAGGGAAGCAATGCGTAGCACAGACTTCTCTCAGATGATGGTTTTAATGCTTCTCAGTTTCACTGATTATTTTAAGAGAAGCCTCTAGCTGCAGTATTTTCCCAAGGAAACCTCAGAAATGTAAGTTGTGTCAACTGTCAGTGACATGGGCACCTAGAACAGTAGCAGCTCTGCCCAGTCCCATTGACCTCCGTGAAGAATTACCTCAGATAGAAACTGACTGTCATAGAAATTAATTGTAAAGCTATTCTAGTTTCCATGCATTAAAAAGCAAAGAATGAAAACTTGTCTTGTGCGTATTTTAGTGAAGGTACTCCAGTTTGAATTAGCCCTTGCATTACATCCCACTTTTCACTCATTCCAAATGTTGCTAGAGCCACAGGGTTCCCACGGGGTATGTTCAGTTGTCAGTCAAGAAAAGCCTGGCTCAGTGAACCCAGTGTCTCTCAGGACCTATTCACAATTCAAACTCTCCATGATGCCCACAAAGAAGCTTTGGATGTGAGTAGAAGAGAGAAAGTACCTGTTAGAAATAGGGCACTGGCTGCAGAATGGAGTTCAATCACGCATTCCAAGTAGACCTTCTTTCCCCAAAGTCATTGCTCATTTCCTGCCTTTTGCTCCTCATTTCTTGCTTCTGCTTTTAAAGAAAAATTATGGCAATAGAGAAAAAAACAATATATATGTTTTTTATTTGATGTTTTCAAAGGCAAAACAAGAATATGCACATTTTCAAGTAACACTTTACTGTGACTAAAAGATTCGTCAACTGGTGGGAGTGTTAATTAGAGGCAATTATCATTAAGATTTACCTGCCAATGCATTCCATCTTCCTAAAAAGATTATATTTGTTTACTTTTGGAATCTCACAGCATTATAGATTTACAGACACAGGAAATGAGTGTAAGATGTGGCAGCTCACCGCTCGGGATGGCACTAGCAGGAGCACTCGCTTGCCTTTGTCACTGATGCACAGGATGGTGCAGACTATAAAAGCCTTCCAGCAGTCTTAAAAAATAAAACTGGGAGGAAAGCGGTACAGAGAATAGCAACCCCATCTGAATATCTGAAAGGAGAGAGTAGACTCCTGTGGTGATTCCAGAGGATGGCCAAGTTACATTACTGTTAATCAGAGGCAGTATTCCAGAAGCAAGGAAAACAGCCATACAAAGATCAGTAGATTCAGTTGAATGGAAGAAAGTAGGGGGCCACAATAAATGGATTACATTCCATAACGTTTGTGCATGGATGTCTCCTGCCTTCTTGGTATTTGCCCAGATGGATTTGACTTCATGCCACTGAGGAAAAGAGTTTAACCAAACACACAGAGATAAAGTGTTCACTGCAAGGAGGCAGCAAGGCTCTCTTGCTATATCCAGAGATAAACAAGCAAGGCTAAAAACACAGAAGCTGATTATTTTGCATAGCTTGCCATGTTGGCAGTTAATTTTCAGGAGTCTTCAACTATATGGAGTTCACATGACTCTTTTAGACACTGAGTCTTTGCAGGTTAGGAAAAGTCAAAGAGAGTGAGACCCACAAAAATATAGCTGGAAGGCTGCTGAAGTTATCCAGAAGGACATGATCATAGGTGTCACAGGTCTCCAAATCAATATGTTTAACTTGAGGCCTCCAGGATGAACTCTCAGGGACCAACATTACCAAGAAACCTCTGCAGCCAGTCTTCAATGTTTTCCTAAAATACAGGAGAAAAAAGAAAACTTCATCTTCCTTTATCCAGCAGCTCACTGGTTTCAAAACTCATCCAAGAGACTGAAAGCCTAGGTTCAAGGCCAACAGGCTAATTGGAAACTCCTTGGACTACAAAACAGCAGAGGGATAGGAAACTGAATGGACAGTAATCCTCTCTAGAAGACAATCTGGATGCAGTCTCTCCTTGGCCCCCTTGTTATGTTGATTCATCTCTTAATTGTTAGACTATAGAGGTCTCGGTGGCATTTCACATACATAGATATGAGATTCATCTACTTAATAGCAGGTCTTCAAAATAACAGTAGAGAGCTAGATGGCCCAAGCTCCCCTTAGAGTTAAAAGAAAACTAAGCAGTGGATCTTAGGTGCTACCTCATCTTCAGGGGGGTGCATAGAAGAGATTGCCTAAATTGAATCCTGAAAAATCCTGTTGCTCTCCATTGACTGAGGATGACTTTAATGAGCTCTGGTGGATGTATTTTTATGGCTATCCACAATATCTCTAAGGCATGGCAGTTTTTATTATAGAACCATGGTTTCAAAAAACCCAGGTTCTAGAGAACTGACCTCACACTCATTGAGATCACAACTTTCTCAAGTCCATTTTTTGTTCTCCCACACAAGAAGACATTTTTATAAGAAACTGATTATGTGAATTTGATTTTTTCTGGATAAATATTTCACAGTTTTATAGCTTGGAGACAGTTAATCTCACCAAGCTCCTTTATTGCTCATTCACAATGACACAGTAGGAGACCTTTCTGATGCAAAGACCTCAGTGCACTCTGCAACATTAAAATACGTAAGTGTCCTATGAAAGAAGAAAACAGTAATCATATTTCAATGGTAAGGTGTGTGAAATAGAAAATATAAGATTTAAACAGGGTCACAGAGTCAGAAATAAATAGTTGGCAGAGATAAGCAGGAACCAGAACTCTGCCCTTTATGACTTCACATGACCTCAAAACATCGTCCTTGTGTTGTCCAAGTAGTGAATAAAATGGGGGCTTATTTATAACCGCTTTGCAAATCAGGAACGCAGAAGTAATTCCTCAGCCGACATTACCCTCTTTCTTTTTTCTTATGAAAAATCTACCCACATTCTTTAGAAGCAGGACAACTTGTCCAGGAGTGTTTGCATCACCAGGGAGTGCTTGGCAGCTATCAGCACTTTGGAAGCACCTCAGCAATGTGTATCTGGGAACATTTTCAACCACAATTTTTCTCTTTCATGTACACTCCTGACATTTGATGCATACCAGAATATCAAAAGACATGAAAGAACCCACCCAAACATGCTGCTGTTCACTTTCAATCCTTTACATTGAATACCAGAAGGACAACTTGAAGAGAAAAGATGGAGATGGTAGGTTATTAAACCATGTCATCTTTTCATAGAATCATGGAATCATAGAATGGTCCAGGCCAGAAAGTACCTCCAAAGGTCATCTAGTCTGAACTCCCCACAGTCAGCAGGGACACCCCCAACTAGACCACATTGCTCAGGGCCTCGTTGAGCCTCACCTTGAATATCTCCAAGGAAGGGGCCTCAACCACTTCCCTGGGCAACCTGTTCCAGTGGTCCACCACCCTCATAATAAAGAACCTATGCCTAATATCTGATCTAAATCTGCTCTTCTCCAACTTGAAGTCATTGCCCCTCATTGTCCTGTCACTGCAGGTCTTTGTAAACAGACCCTCCCCAGCCTTCCTGTAGGTCCCCTTCATATACTGGAAAGCTGCTACTAGGTCTCACCAGAGCCTCCTCTTCTCAAGGCTGAACAACCCAATTCTCTCAGCCTGTCCTGCACCTTTGCTCCAACCCCCTGATGATCTTTGTGGACCTCCTCTGGACCCACTCCATCAGGTCCATGCCCTTCCTATATTGAGGGCTCCAGACCTGCACACAGGACTCCAGGTGAGGTCTCACCAGAGCAGAGCAAATTGGCAAAATCCCCTCTCTGGATCTGCTGGCAATGCACCTTTTGATGCAGCCCAGGATGTGATTGGCCTTCTGGGCTGGAAGTGCACACTGCTTGCTCATGTCCAGCTTCTCATCCATCAGCACCCCCATGTACCTTTCCCTTGTGCTGCTTTCTAATACCTCATCCCCTTTAAACTGTTTTTCCTCCCTTTTGAAATATGCAAAACCTGTCATAAAGCAGGTATTAAAAATAATCAATCTGATTTCCTGAAGGGTGCTACATTAATTATTCAGATGTAGCTCCTTGCAGAACAGACAAGGTCAGACAGCAACAAGTGCAAGGGGAAAAGGAACTAAACACATCCAGGTAATCTGCAGAAAAAGAGAATCAATATGTTTATGAAGGCAAAGAAAACAGTAATGACTCAAATAGGAGAGGTGGGACATTAACCCCACAAATGCCTTCTCTGCTCTAGACCTGAGTTATCTGATGGGCATTCTTGCTTGGAATCTTGTTGTTCCTTTAGAGGTGATGTATAGAATACATGTCAGATTCCTCTGTGCTCATGCCTTAAACACCAGGTTTATTCAAAGTAATTTGATACATACCATCAACTCTAATAGCCAGAGGAGTCCAGGTTTCATTGTCCTATAAGTGCTCTTTGCCTTTTCTACCTCTTTTTATGATGCTTCTCTCTCAAGCACCTCAAATAGTCTATGAATTAACCAAACTCATCTTATTAGAAGGGTCTCCAGGGTGCCTTCGGTACTTCAGCTTCTAACTTCAGGCCCTGGACACAATCAATGAATGAATCAATAATAATCAATGCACAGAGCATTTGAGCAGGATTAATGACTGGCTGGGAGGCGCTGATGGGCAGAAATTAAGTCAAGGACCATTAATCCCAGTTGGTCATTTGTCTCTAGGCAGTGCTTTGTGCCAAGGTCATTACTGCTGTTCTAAGGAAAAAAATCAAAGGAAGCTGACATCGGCACATGGATATTTTTAACCCAGCTTGTGCAGAGTCAGTTGTTTTGTATGACTCTTTCTATTAAATGTGAGCCACCTTCTGTCAGGCACTTCCATTGCATGAAGTGTCCCAGCACCATTTTGCTCCACCTAATGAATCAACAGGCTTTTTCAACAACCTACAGGTTGCATAGAGGTGTCCTGGGATTCATGGAGCCTGGCAGACCACAGTCACCTGCAGCAAGGATCTACTCACCCGCTCTCCCCAAAGACACTCAGCCGTGGCTAGGATGACAATGGGGGTGTGCATTTTTGCCAGGGTGTTAGGAATCGTGGCAGCCACAAATTGTGTCTAGTAAGTCCTCAAGAAATCATGTCAGAGATTTCAGGGTGAAGGGGAGGAATTTTGCTTTGTCTCATTTGAGCAAAAGAAGCAAAAAGCACGTTGAGCTTGCATTCAGGGCAAACATAATGTCCACAAAGGCCCAGATTCTCTTGAGTGGAAACATGGAGCTTCCTGGGCTGTATCACCTATAAAATTCACCTACAAAATGGAGCTCCTCATCCTCGATATATGCCGGGTGAAGTAGCAGTTCCTTTTTTACATACTTTTTAGTCTCTCTCTCTCCATGGTGTTATTTAATGTAATCCAGTTTTATCTTTAAAAAGTAACAACAACCACCTGAACAAACCAGTTTCTGTTCACTTTCTGTACCTTTTCATGATTTGTAGACCTTGCCTGTATCTCTCTTTTGGGCTGCCAGAGCACTGCTGGGAGAAAGCAGTATACACATACGTTTTTCTACATATGATCTAGAACAAATTTTAATGTTGAAACATCAAGGCAAGCTAAGGGTGCTGCAAGAGAAGCCGATCAGGTGCTATTTTAATGCTTGAAAGAATTAATGGCTAGCAAATGAAGCGGTTTTCTGTGCACAGTTTGTGTCATATTGTTTAATGAAACTCAGAGAAAAAAAAATGAATGACTTAATGACTCAAAATCCTGAAGCAGTCATGCAGAAATAGATGAAAATCTCCTGGAGACTATGGGCTGGAAAATGTAGCCTCTACCTTGTGCTGCAGAAAATGAGCAAAACTGAAGAGAAGCCATGAGAAGTGTGTTTTGCCCTAATTATCTTCACTAATAATGGGATCATTCTCAGCCTATAGCTAAAGCCATGTTATAAGATGCTTCCAGTGTGGTTTCAGAGTTGGTGCTATCACCATTCAGTTAGCAAATTGCTACCACACCCTATATAGGCCAATATTCAGGCAAAAAAAATGTATCTTGATAGTGTTCCCTGGGTTTTCTCACAGCTTCAGCTCCCATGTTTAAGCCCAATGTATATAGACAGGTGCATTGAACTAAATATGGTGTTTTTCTGGTGGCTTTCTGGAGTGTAAACTGCACTTCAGGTCCCTTTCTTATTGATCCCATCAGCTTACACAAAGTCAGTAGGCATTGCAAACAGTTTCCTGTTTTAGACCAAAAAATCAGTGTGTTTTCTATGGATATGTGTCCAAAGTCAAAGTGAGAGAAGGTGGGGAAGCTAAATGAGAAAGGAGTCTCCAAGAAAGACTTGTGAGGGTGACTCTGCAGCTGCCATTCAATGAGTCTCATAGGCCTATGCAATGCCTATGCTCAAGCTTCCTTGCCACCACTGCGGTCACTCTGGGCACAGTGTTGTCCTCACCAATCTGCAGAGGGTGGAAGAAGCAGTGGAAAATGGTCAAGCTAGAGCAGATGACACAGGAGCAGGGTTTGCTTAGCAAGGAAGGGAAAGCAGATATAGCCAGGCAGGAAACAGAGCCCAGCAATCCAAAGTCCAGTTAAAACATCACCCCAGAATGATTTCTTACCTCACAAATATTTGAGATTTCTCCCCATGAGGGCATATCTGAGAACTGTTGTGTTGCTTCTGATGAGAGAAAATCAGTTCCTGGTTGAATAGACTGCGCTTGCTGAGAGAGAGAGAAATTTAAAATTCAAAGACTTTTAAATTCACAGCAGTAATTAAATGTGCAGCAATTCTGAGAGTATTCATTCTGGTAAATGTTATTGACATTTTCTTTCTGCTTTTTCCAGTGGAAACAAACTATTAATGTCTTATTTTTGCAATAATGAGCTCTTGATAGACATGGGACTTATTTTTTCCTGTGTTGGTTTAGCCCTCAATCAGTTTTCACCAGTAACAAATAGAGATTATTCTGCTTTAGCATCACTGACAACGACAGAAAGAGGGATATCATGAAATGCCTGGCGAGGCTTTTCTGAAATCAAGAAATACAGGGCACCAGTGCCAGTTTACCACCTTCTGACTCAGTCACTGGAAAGTGCTGCTCTGGGTAAACTGCAGAAGCAGTAACTGAAATCCTGACCCAAAGCACTAATGAGATTGAGAGCAGCTTCCTAAATTCTTCCACTCATGCTCCAGGTACCTGGAGTTAACATGGAGCTCCTGGGTCTACTGCCTGTATGGTGCTTTGGTATGTATGTGAGTTGTTCTACAAACACCCATTACAGACTTGCTTACTCCTTTGCTTTAGTGGAGTGGTTGGGGTTTTTTTGACTTTTCTAGAAACAGATCCTTTAGAACATTTAGTAAAGGATTCTAGAAATGTGGATAACTACTCAATTATACTGCTCAACATCCATCCAGTTTACCACTGATTAAATGTCCTTAGGAAGCACTGGGCAAATTATAATAATTGGGGTGGGGTTTAAAAAGAGCTGAGTCAAAAATACTTTTATGCTGGAAATTTCAAGTTTCAAGTAAAAAATACGCAATTCAGCAGCTGGATCTTAGCAGAATAAAGCATACCAAGGGTTGAAATGGCTTTTTTTGTTTTGAAACTTATTTCATTTTATAACGAAGCATGATTTGTAGGGACAAGTCATAGTTTTTATTAGAAGGGATGAAGCAGGTGGAAAAAAATAGAGTCTCATGGGCATGCAGTACTCTTTTCTTTTAAAAATTATAGTGAAAGAAGTGAAAGAAATGTGATGTCAAAATGTGAACACATTGATTTTGGGTTTTGGAAACAAGACATTCAAAATCAACTGAAGTTTCCTTTTTAACCCCAACTGTTGCCTTGCTTGCTGCTTTGGAATGGAAATGAGTTTTACCTGGAAAAAGTGTATTCAATTCAGCCACCCCAGCATATTAAGGGTGAAAAAGTTTCTTTTCCCACAGACACCAGATTTGGTTCTAAATGGAGCCCTCTGTTGCACCACTGACCTGTCTGTCAGCAGAGCAGCCTCCATGTGCTTCAGTCCATTCATTAAGATGTTGGTAATCGTGGTCAAATGATCCAACCCTAACAGAAAAGTGCAGCCCAAGAGTAGCATTAACACAGTGGCTGTGCCCTCCTGGAGATAGATGGCCACTATGATATACCTGTCTTGGTAGAACATACACCCTGACACCTTATCAGTTGGCCACTTTACTGCCTCCTTCATCCTTCCCTGGGGCAGTGCTTCCTCAACCGCTTTTGCACTGTCCTTTGAACACAGTCCCTAAACTTTTATCCATACTATCAGAAAAGAAGACAAGCAAATAAAAAAGAGGCTGTGAAGACTTCCACCTGCCTCTGCCCCACGCCACTGGGCATGCTGCACACACCACAGATGAGACCTGCCTCCTCTGTCACTGTCTGCTGGGAACAGCCCGTCTTGCAAAAGCTTCAAGCTATTTTAGAAGGCAGCACCCATACCACACAGAAATACAAAGCCCTTTGTGCTTAATCTGTCACTGTGCCTGGCCTTGAAGATAAGTGGGATGTGGAGTTTGCTTGCACAGGGCAATGCAGCTTTTTCTTTGATAATTGTCTGTATTGTGCGCATTACTTTCTTTTTGGCACATAGAAATCCCAAGAAGGAACTTATTGCTCATTTGCACTCTCTAAATAACAACCTCCTTAGAGGGAAAAAAATAAAAAAAGGAGGGAAAAACAAAACAAAACAAAAAAAAAGAAGAAGAAGAAAAAAAATACCCTGGGAACATTATTTCTTGCTATTTCCCTGTGCACTGGAGAATTACTGGATGCACATAGACATCCCTATTGGGTTACTTCAAAGCTGCATTTGTTGGCTGCTATTTCCTCTCTAGTCCAGGTTTTTTTAGGGTACCCTGGGAAGAGCTGTGACACTAGAACAGCTCTGAGGAGCCACGTGTGCAAAGCAGCTTTCTGGCCATGCTGTCCTCCATGCCCACTCTCCAGAGCAGAGACATTTCTTCTGCTCTTCCAGTTATCTTTACTTTGTCCCTTGCTCTTATAGAATCATAGAATTGTCTAGTTTGGAAGGGACCTTTAAGATCATCTAGTCCAACCATCAACCTAACTCTGATATAAAACCATCAGTAAGCCACATCACTAAGCACTATATCAACCCATCTCCTAAATACCTCCAGGGATGGTGCCTCAGCCACTACCCTGGGCAGCCCATTCAAGTGCTTAATAACCCTTTCAGTGTAAACATTTTTCCTAATATCCAGTCTGAACCTCCCTGTCACAATTTGAGGCCATTTCCTCTTGTCCTATCACCTGTGACTTGGGAGAAGAGACCAACCCCCACCTGCCTACAACTTCCTTTCATAGAACCATAGAATCATAGAAACACAAGTTGGAAAGGACCTACAAGATCATCTAACCCAACCATCCTCCTGTAGCCAATACTACTTACTAAACTACTAAATCATGTCTCGTAGCACCTTGTGCAGATGGTTCTTGAACACCGCCAGGGATGGTGACTCCACCACCTCCCTGGGCAGGCCACTCCAGTGCCTGACCACTCTTTGGAAGAAAAAGGTTTTCCTGACATCTTATCTTAATCTCCCCTGGTGCAACTTGTGGCCATTCCCTCGAGTCCTGTCATTAATTATCTGGGACAAGAGGCTGACCCCCTCCTCTTCACAACCTGAGCCAAAGAGTGACAGCACAAATTTGCTTTGACATGAGACCTCATGGATGGAAGGCAAAGTGAAACCATCTTTGCCACATGACTTCTTTGCTCTTGTGAATGGTCCATCTCCTATTTACCATGTTTCTTTCCATGTACTTTGAACATTTTCCCAAGATATGCCAGGGTCGAAACTATGTCAGAAATAGCTACTATTTTTAGGGATGTATGTTTGGGGTATCAGGATTGCAATCTTCGAACCGTATGCAGGCTTTGGATGACACTTGCTTGCCCATAGCCTCCCTCTCAGAAGCAGATGACAAAATATTGTGTGCAAGATGCACAACAAAAGCACTGCCAATGATCCTGATCCTGTGGGTTTGGTGGGGCTTCTTAGCATAGAAAACTGCTGAGAACAAGACTTTGGTAGCTAAGCTTGTTGTAGTGCTAGTGGGGATAAACAAGACTGTATGGAGTTGTCATGCAGAGATGCCATCATATTTTTAGGTAGTCCTCCATGTTATTTCCATGTAAAAGCTTGACTGCAAATTATTTCTCTCTGCCCTCTGTGTTTCAGGGGAATCCATGAATACCCTACCTCACCACAGTCGGAGAGCAAGCAGCTGCAAAGGAGTTTGCCCTCATTTTGGGTTCTGTGTGATCTATGGCATGTAAAGTGACTGACGAGCCCATCAACCATGGAGGGATGTAACATGTATTGTTTGACCAACCTAAGGGCTTAGTGAGGAAAGGAAGTAGCATCGACAGGAAGAAGAGACACAGGGGACACAAAGACTGTTTCTGTGATGAGAGACAGAAACCGTGCTTGAAGAAGACACAGACACATAGGAGGAAAGGAAATTGTAGCACATTTTTGATGAATTCAAGCCCCAGTGGTCCATTCACTTATTTACACTTGAGATTTACTCTAGTTTTGCCATATGGTGATAATATGAAGGAAGACAAATGCTACAACTCTGGGTGCTAGTATTTCTGCTGTTGTGTGAAGGTATGCAGTTTCTTCTTCTCTGAGACAACTGGTGAGGGTAGCAGTCAGCAGTTTCTTCTGGAGCAGACCTAGCACACTAAAGGGCACATCAAGAAAATGCCTCTATTGCCCTTCCAAGCTCCAAATCAGGAGACTTTAGGGACAACACAGGTGCAAGATGCCCTCCCATCCATAACACAGCAGTCATTTTAATAATTAACCTAAGGTACCTGTTATGTGATTGAGAGGATAATTCTGTAGAAAAAAAGACCTGGAAAAGACCACAACTTTAATAAGTCAGTTCTGTTTCTACTTACTTAAAAGAATAAAGCCCCAGGGATAATGGGGACTGCTTGCTCTTATGGAGTATTTTGTGCTTAATTAATTTTATGTATGGACAAGGGTTACTTTATCCACTAGATTAAGTTCCAATGTAATATTTCTTGCTTGTAGTTCTGGACACTGGTCACTATTCTATTAGCCATTTTAGATTGCTTGTTGGATTTTTTATACTTCAGTAAAACTTCAGGCATAGTTGCTATTTTCCCTTATCTCATAGTTGAACAGACAACAATGTAAAATTTTCAAACAAAAATCCTGGAGGTTTTACTGAGCTCCCAAAGACATACAAAAGAGGTGAGCACAGTCAGACCTGCCAGCAGAAGTTGTTTTGTTTCACTGATCACTCCACAAGCTAGAATTCTTACTGCATGCCAAATGCAAAAGCAGCATCTCCCAGGACAAAGGTGTATACCAGAGAAGCATTGCTATGCCACTGATGTAGGTGTCTTTCTGTGTTCTCCTTCCAACAGATACAGGAATGGTTGATGAGGACCAAGGCTTGTGAACTTGAGACTACTCCTCTCTCTGTCCTCCTGTTTGGGTGGTCTGTAACAGACCCTCACTGTAACATCACCTGTTCCTGTCCTTCCTTTAATCCTCACCCATAAACTCGTGGTCAGTTCCTCATCCACTCCCATGTGGAGCTCCATGCACTCCAGCTGATCATTGACAGAGAAAGCAACATCCCCTCCTTTTTGCCCCTGACTGACCTTTCTAGAGAGCCTGTATCCTTCCATTCCAACACTGTGGTCACAGGAGCTATCCATCCACATCTCCACGATGCCAGTAAGATCAGAGCCCTGCAGGCGTGCACAAGTGCTCTTGTTTATTCCCCACGCTACATGTGTTTGCACAAAGGCATTGAAGTTGGGGCCCTGATGAAGCTGACTACTGACTGGAATTCCTTTATGCTGCACTCCTGGGGTTCTCCTGATGACCGTTGTTCCTTCTCCAGGATCTGGGTATCTATTGCTGGCGCTGGCATCAAGCCAACCAAACCCTGCCAGTCACTGAAAGGACTGACTAACTTGAAGACAGCTTTTTCTTAAACTCTAATCCATGGAAAATCCATGTGCATCAGGAAAACCTAATATCCAACATCATAAAGAGCTGGAGCAGAGAACTTCAAAAGGGAGATCAGTCGGAGATCAGAGGACGGACTGCTTGCATTCAAGCTTGGTAACAGTCCCCTCAGAGCCATACCAACACCACTCTAAAAACTGAGCAAGGAAAGAGCTTTGACATCAGTAGAGCTTAAGGACTTGGGCTGAAACTGAGCTTCAAATACTCATCTCTCAATTGTGGGTGATAGGGTAGTTTGGGGAGAGATGTGAGCTTCAATATGCAGATATCTTATGAAATAGACATAATCTAAGAAAGACAGAAGAGCATCAGAACTCCCACTATGTACAAATTACCAGCTATATACATGCCAAAGTATGACCTCCAGCTAGGATATAATAACCAGCTTTCAGTAACAGCACTCATTATATTGTGTCCATTATAAAAGTGCAGTTGCATGACAGTGCCATAGGCTACAACCTTCTCACTCAGAAGAGTTTCCATTTTCTTCCAAGAAACAATGTCTCCTTTTTGTGAGCTTATTTTGTGTGTCCTGTGCTCGTTTTCATGTGATAGGGTGGGACATGGGATTTTTTTGTTGATTTGCTCCTAAAACAAGAGCGGAACTGCAGACAAAATAAATCTGTATTGATTTGGGAGATACAGCAGGACAGGTATTCAGCTTGTGTAAATCAGTGTGATAAACACCAGCTAAGGACTTTTACCAGACCACTGTAAATTTTCTGGATCAAAGTGTTTGTCAATGGCCAAAATACCTCACAGAAATGACCTGGCTGACCCTCTGTTGACACAACAGAAGATATTGCTAAGTCAGCAAGAAAACTTGGATTTGTTGTGTGATGAATTAAATAAGGTTTTCTCATTCACTCAACTCTCCTTCCTGGATGCTAAGCGGGAGATCACTTAAGGAGCTCCAGTATCTGACTAAAGAGCAGGAGGAACGTCTGTGGTTTTGCGTAGAAACTCCTGAATGACACAGGCAGATTCAGGCAGAGTCTGGCAGAATTTATCAGCTCTGAGTAACTGCACTTCACCTGGTCCAGCATGGCCAGGATGACATAAAACTACCTCCACACGTCACTAGGCCTGTCCTAAGACAACTTCCAGATCTCTACCTTACGGAGACCTATATCTGAGGAAGTCATCCCCAGCACCCTTCATTCAATGGGTCTGTAGTTAGTAGAGACAAGCGAGTGCAGGATGCACTGATTCTGCAGTACCCAAAAAACACTAAGAACAGCATTCCCCCCAGTGCCTAGTTCTTTCTAATTTGCCATAAAGGAGTCAGAGAGCAATAAACTCTGGTAGTTTTGGAGTGCCTGAGATCCCACAGTCACTTTCATTAGAGAGGTGCTAGCCTGGGTCAGTGCGCGGGGTTCTCACAGACGGGAAACACACAGAGGAACTCACACAGGAATCTGCTCCCAGAGAGACAAGACAAACAGGTTTCCACTCCAGGTGCAGCAGATATTATCTTTCAGATCATGCAGATATAAGTGTTTTGTGATACATCATACACTGAACCTGAAGAGCACTCTTGAGGAGTCTCTCTAGGACACTAATGGTTTCCGTGTAGCCAGGAATGTTTGTCTGAGGCTGTCTTGAGCACACACTCTTGTGAAATCCAAGGCAGAGTTCACACCAAGCCCTGTCTTGAGTGTCGCAATGTTTCTCACAGCCGTCATAGAGATAGCAGCCAGCTTAAGTCTGAGGAAAAAGCTGATTTCCCCAGTCCAGTCCAGTGTGATGGCACCTGCAGTCCCCACCCAACCTGTCTTCTCTGTGTGGATGTACTGGGTCTGGCTGGGGTGGAGTTAACGTTCCCCATAGCAGCCCTCCCAGTGCTGTACTTTGCATTTGTAGATAGCATGGGGTTGATAACACACCAATGTTTTGTTCCTGTTGAGCAGCACTCAGACAGCAGCAAAGATTTCTTTCAAATCCCCCCTCAAAGAGCAGTAGGTTGGGCATGGGCAAGAGGCTGGGCAGGGACACAGCCAGGACTGATGACTCAAGTTGACCAAAGAGATACTCCATACCATATGATGTGCTCAGCAACAAAAGCTGGGAGAAAGGCAGTGAGGGGTGCTCATTATTAGGGCATTTGTCTTCTGAAGCAATCACTACACACATTAAGGTCTGCTTCCCAGGAAGTGGCTGGACATCGGCTGCTGATGGGAAGTTGAGAATAAATCTTCCTTTTTTTGTCTTCTTTTTTAATTTGTTTTCATGCACAGCCTTTTTTTTTTTTTTTTTCATTAAACCGCCCTTATCTTGACCCACAAATTTTTTCATCTTGTTTTCTCCCCCTGTACTGCTGAAGAAGGGGAGTGAGAGAGTGGCTGGGTGGGCACCTGACAACAAGCCAAGGTCAATCACCATCATGGCTGACACAGGTGATTGTGGCAATCACTGGCCCTAGTGCTACTGGGGTGGGTTGACCCTGTCTGGATGCCAGACACCCACCAAAGCCACCCTATCAACCTGCTCCTCAGCTGGACAAGAGAGAGAAAACATAACGAAAGGCTCACGGGTTGAGAAGAGGACAGGGAGAGACCAGTCACTGGTTATCATCACAGGCAAAACAGATTTGACTTCAGGAATTTGATTTAATTTTTTACCAATCAAATTAGAGTTAGATAATGAAAAATAAACACGAATCTTAAAACACCTTTCCTCAACTCCTCACATCTTCCTGGGCTCAACTTCACTCTCAATTTCTCCACTTCTTCCCCTGAAGTGGCACAGGAGAGCAGGGAATGGGGGTTGTGGTCAGTTCATCACACAATGTTTCTGCTGCTCCTTCCTCCTCAGGGGGAGAACTCATATTCTTCACCTGCTCCAGCATAGGGTCTCTCCCATGGGGATATAGTTCTGCATGAAATTCTCAACTGTGGGTTCTTCCCATGGGCTGCAGTTCTTCACAAACAGATCCAGCGTTGGTCCCTTCCATGGGGTACAGTCTTTCAAGAACAGACTGCTCCAACATGGGTCCCCCACGAGGTCACAAGTGCTATGAGCAAACCTGTTCTGGTGTGGACTCCTCTCTCCACAGGGTGACAAGTCCCACCGGGATCCTGCTCTAGTGTAGGTTTCCCACAGGGTCACATCCTCCTTTGGGTGCATGCACTTGCTCCAGCACTGGGTTGCAGGTGGATATCTGCTCCATCTTTAATTTCTATGGGCTGCAAGGGAACCTCCTTCCCCTCCTTCACTGACCTTGGTGTCTTCAATGCTGATTTTTTCACGTATCCTTACTCCCTTCCTTGGCTGCATTGCTTAAGGTGCTTTACCCCTTCTTAAATATATTATCACAGAGGTGCTACCACCATTGCTGATAGGCTCAGCTTTGGCCAGTGGTGAGTCCATCTTAGAGCCAGTTAGCACTGGCTTTACCAAACATGGGGGAAGCTTCAGCCAGCTTCTCATAGAGGACACCCTTGTAGCCCCTACACTACCAAAACCTTACCACAGAAACCCAACGCAGCTACACATGAAAAACTACTGTAAAACCTGGAGTGAGATGTCCAGTGGTGAATGCATCCAGCAAAGAGTCTGAAAATTACTACACAGGAAAAAAGGAAGACCTAAGGACAGGAGGATCACCTCTAACTCATTGTTACTAAGAGGCATAAATGGGGACTTTGTGGTCTCCTGGCTTATCACTGACTGGTGTGGTGCAAACAGGCATGCTAACAGAATCATCACGTTGTCTTCTCCTCGCAGGGATGAGAGCCCTTCTCTGCCTACTGCCTGTTGCCTACTGGTCTATCTGTGCCTGGCTCACAGGATATAGACCCAGATCAGATTGTTCTGCTCTACCCTGTGCTAGTGGCGCATGCCAAAGGATCCCAGCAACAATGGTACAAACTTCAGGGTGTGAAGAAAACACAAGAGAAATGATCTCACGCTCCCTGAGTAACATCAGTTCTCTCTTTCAGAGCTTGGTTCCAGACAGACACTCTTTTGCCTGTCTTTTTATTTAAAGCTTACTTTCAGCAATTCAATTGGGTTTGTCTGACTGAGCTCTGTGAGTGTCCATGTGTTCCATACTAATAACCTCTGAACTTGCTGGCCCAAGGTATTGACAGATGTCAGAGCTGTGAAGTTCTACCAGTTTATGAAAACAAATTAACCCTGTCAATCCTTCCAGTGAGAATAAAATTGGCATGAGGTTAACCTTTAGTACGTAAATGCTTCAAAATGCTTTTCCAGGGTATTGCTGGGTTTTTATTCCCTCTCTCTGTTTGCAGTGTGGTTGGATGGTTGGAGTTGTTTTTTTTTTCCAATGGGCCAAGAACTTGCCTGTGAAAACATTCAAGTTACAGTTTCCTTCATGTAGACTTCCTGGAAGAAGGATACCCCAAAGTTACCCCATACTCTTTAGAGGTGATACCAGAGAGGCAGAGGCTTATATTATAATATTTGGCTGATCTACCCACCCTCTGTCACACAGGACCATTTTATTTATGGACTAATTGGGATGCCAGCCCTTAAGCATATGCCATTAGGATCCATAGGTAAGTGGTACGGGGTGAATTAACAACCATTGCCAAAAATCCTGAGCTCAACTTACTCTGCCTTTCCCATCACGGTTGCTACAGCAGTACCTGCCTTAGTAAAAGAGCATCAGTAGGGGATTTGCTAATAAGTTCTAGTGCCCAGGAGAGGTGTGGGAGGATGTGCTTGCTGTAGATATCTCCTGTCTCCAGGGGGAAACACACCAAATGTATTTCAGAAAAGGTCTTTCCATGCATTAATTAGAGCAACACTGAGTCACCCATCTCATTACACTGCTGATAGAGATCAGCAAATACTTCTTCCACAAGATTTTGACATCTTCCAGGGGCTGCAAGTAATAGCACAAAGGAGATAGATATACCACCTCTTTTAACCGAGAACTTGTGTGAACTGTTTTCTGATGGATCTAAATGTCTGCTTGGAGCTTGCGCAGGGTTTAACAGGGAGGCTGGATCCTCTTCTCTATATCCAGAACAGAGTTCTGGGAGGTGGGAGTTTAGTACCCTCCCCGTACAGTTTGGGGGCCCAAGGATCCCAATTTGATGGGATGGCTGTTGGGTGATGCCCAATACCTGTGATCATTTCAAGGCAGTGACACAGGCAGGGAGCCCTGCTCTGCTCCCTGGTCATCCTCATCTATCATCCTGCTCTGTGTCCCATATAGCATGAAGCATCAGATGAAGGATAGAAATGGCATTTCTGTGCAGTAGAAACTGTTCTGGACCGGAGGAAAATAAAAAAAAACACAAGCAGGAAAAGAAAAGGCAATAGCAACCGCTCAGCACTTTTTCTGGGACACCGTTTCTCCAGAATTCAATTCTAGGAGAGGAGACATGGCAGTTCTGTGGGTCCCAGACCTTAGTGATGAAAATGAAACCCACCAAATTTTTAAGACTGTTCAGAGGGTGAGAGCACTGCTTCCTCACAACTTCTCCTGCTTCTGGACGGGAAGGAGAACAAAGGAAGGAGTTTCATCATTCTTCTTTAATCCTACACCATCTGCAGTTCTCTTAGCTGAAATGTTCATGACAGTTTTGCTGTCCTCTCGTGACAGCTGAGGGACAATAAAACAGCTTTTCTTACTGAAACATCAAAATGGCTTGGAAAAAATCATGTTTTCAACACAAAGCTGGAGCCAGTGATTTTAATTACAACATTACTTATACTGGTTTAAATAAGATTTCAGTAGTCTTTATTTACACAACGTGTGATGCTATGCAGAAACTGAGGAGCATGTCATAGTTCATTGGAGATTTGACTTAGGATTTTAGGAATCATGGAGTGGGCAGTGTAAAAGAGTATTTGCATAATGGGCAACATTGTGCAGTGAAGTCTCACAGATAAATGTCTCACTTGCATCCCCTCTCCTTTTTTTTTTTTATTTCTTTTTGTAAGTCAAAGCACAAGCTAGAGAGCCTAACATATATCTCAGGGCATCACAAACCCCCCTTTGGCAGACAACCTATTCACACTGAAGAAAAAGCACTTTGCCAGGTTCAAAAATTAATTAAAAATGCCTAGTGTGACTCTAGAAATCACACACTGAATCCCTGTGATACATTTTTAATGAAGGAATACTCCTGAAATTCATTACCTTTTACAGATTTATACCTTCCAAATAAGTCAAAGAAACATCTCCAGAAGTAGCAATGATCTAATGTCCCAAATTGATAATTATGTGGAATGACATAAATAAGGCATTTGACATGCAGTAAATACTCACAGATACAGTCTGGAAAAAAAAAATAATAAAAAGAAAAAGTACTGGTAATTAGGAAGACAGAAAGGGAATATGTCATTTGATATAAATCAAAAACGACAGGTCACAAATAATTCAGTGCTTCCATTATTACACTTTATAGGTTTTGTAGGACATACAATATTGCTTCCTACCAGATAGTTCTACCCTAAAAGGCAGTTGTTTTGGATAGTAGGTATGGAGATTCTGTATGTATTTGGTACAGGGCAAGAGCAGCTATTTAAAAGCAATAAAAGAACTACAGAGTGACTTGTGATCCATATTGACTACATTTTTTGATGCATATGTTGAGAGATCTTGGAGGGATCTGGTTTTTAAGGATTCGCCATGCTCAATGCTCTGTCAAGTGCTTCTGATACAAGAAGTTGTGTACCCGAAGTTACTAATGAAGCTTTGAAGATCTGGGATAGAAATGTGCATACTGGTGTTTAAAAGGACTCTGTTTTGAAGTCTGCCACTGTTGGCTCCTGCTAGAGGAAAGTCCACTTCTTATCATGTCATGTCTTTGTCATCATCTTCTTTGAAAACCTAAATTAAACACTTAGGTTCCAATGCCATTGAGGGCATATAGGTGTCTTTTGAAGCATCCATTATCAATTTGCATCCTGGATTAGTCTGTGCAACCCTGGAAATAATGAACATCTACAGGAATGAATACACCTATTGAGCTCCAGAGAGATTCTTCCCATGAAACTTTGCTACCCAGCACGAGCAAAGGATGCGCAAACTAGACCTTACCACAGGGGAAGGCAAATATTTCTAAAACCTGGTGAACATGCCAAGATTTGAGAGTTATGTACTGGTTGTGAATGACTTACTGGTATCACACTCTGCAGTAATGGCCTGACTTGTCAAACAGGGGTTTGCAGCATCTGTCAGGGTTGCACCTATACATCTGGGCAAAAGAGGGAACGAGAAGGGGCTTGAATATTTTCTTTCCTCTTGCCAGGTTCCTCTGCCTGGCTGTACTGCAACTGGCTGTCTTATTTCTGCTGCCCATGCAGTTTTATGCAACAGTCTTAGCCTGTAGCTAAAAACTGGCAATCCAAGTGAAGAATTCAGAATTGTTGGGAATACTCGTCTACCTGTGTGGTGTTTCCTTGTCCTTTCATATTATTCTTCTCTTTAAAATGTTAGTAATATCCAGTTGAAGCCATAGCTTGAAGATAACTTCATGCTTGTTATTTTTACTACTAAGGAAGTCCAGGTTTTGTGGCAATTTTAGATTATCCTGCATAGGAGACCCATTTGGCATTTAATCTAAAATCAAAACTGTTAGGAGTTGGG